>CACVKS010001264.1:0-11055 GCA_902749335.1 Acanthamoeba triangularis
GTTCATCAAGCAGAAGCTCGACGAGCGGCGCATGCTCGAGTTCCGCGCCGAGATGGCCTTCCTCTCGGAGCTGCACCACCCCAACATCGTGCTCTTCATCGGCGCCTGCGTCAAGCGGCCCAACCTGTGCATCGTCACCGAGTTCGTCAAGCAGGGCTCGCTCAAGGAGATTCTCATCACCAACAGCATCAAGCTCACCTGGTCCCAGAAGCTGGGCCTGCTGCGGTCGGCGGCGCTGGGGATCAACTACCTGCACTCGCTGCAGCCGGTGATCGTGCACCGCGACCTCAAGCCCTCCAACCTGCTCGTGGACGAGAACTGGAACGTCAAGGTGGCCGACTTCGGCTTCGCCCGCATCAAGGAGGAAAACGTCACCATGACTCGCTGCGGCACGCCCTGCTGGACGGCGCCGGAGGTGATCCGCGGGGAGAAGTACTCGGAGAAGGCCGACGTGTATTCGTTCGGGGTGATCATGTGGGAGGTGCTGACGCGCAAGCAGCCTTACGCCGGGCGCAACTTCATGGGCGTGTCGCTCGACGTGCTCGAGGGCCGCCGCCCGCAGATCCCGCCCGACACGCCGCAGGACTTCAAGAAGATGGTCAAGCGGTGCTGGCACGCCACGCCCGACAAGCGGCCGGCCATGGAGGACGTCATCGGCTTCCTGGACTCCATCCTCGCCGGCGACTCCTCTACCGCCGACAAGGTCTAAGTCGGACGCTCAGTCCACCACCTACACTAACATCATCATGAGCGCTACCGAAATAATTTCTTTTTATTGTAAAATATAGAATCTTCAAATGTAACCAACGTTGAGATGCAACCAGGCCATTTTAGTCCGGAGATTTTCTGATTGGCAAACACAATAATCCCGAAAAAGAAGCGACCAAGGCGCGGGAAGGACACGAAAAGGGAGAGTGGACAGCCAGGTCGCACCTTGACAAGCGCCGCACCATCGCTTCCCTCAACACAACAGAAGTAGCAAAGTGGAGAGAGACAGCAAGCAGAAGAAGAGATGAGTGCCGAGCATCTGCAGCCAAGGGAGGACTGTATAGATYAATGCAGCGCGGAGAAGGGAGAGTTGTTAGACTTTGTCATTGTGGGCGCCGGGCCACACGCCCTTGCCTTTGCCTGCCGGCTGCTGGAGTCCAAGCCGGACTCGCTCTACGACGAGAAGGATCTCACTACCCGACACAAGTACCACCCCGGTACACTCTCCACCCCCCCTTACCACAATACGATCACACCGTGGGCAAACGTGTGGGCGGACATCCGATAAAGAAGAACCAATCACTGCTCGGGAATCTGATGACGTTGTGTGCAGTGTTATCGAAGAAAAAGACGAAAACCGCAAAGCAGCAGCAAAAGGAGGCCGAGACGGAGGAGAAGCCGATGACGTTCTTGGTGGTCGACCAGAGCGGAGGCTGGATGCGCAAGTGGGACAACCTCATGCACAACCTCGACGTGCACCACCTGCGCTCGCCCCTCAATGCCCACCCCGGTACGTGACATTGCCAACCTCTCAAGTGAAGGTGATTGACTCTGCTGGGTGTGTGCCGTCGGTACCTCAGATCCGTTCGACGTGACGTCTTTGAATGCATTCGCCCACGAACAGGGCCGCAGCGCTGAGCTTCAGTGTCTCGGAATCTCGCCAAGGTCTTCGGGAAGAGAAGAGTACGACCCCAACCACCTTCTTTCGCCTTTCCTTGTTCACCCCCCCCCCAAGCTAGACTGGCCTCACGCTCCACCAACAACACTAAAGCAAAAAGAAGGTAAGAGATCACTCGGCCTACATCTTCACCAACAACGACCGCATCATGCTCAAGGTGCCCTCGGTGCCATTGGYAGGGGTGACTCTCTTCTGGTCCATTTGCACGTTGGCATAGTGTGACGTCTGACGTTCCACTTCTCATGCAGTTTAGGTCTTTTTGTCAATCGCTGATCGCGCGCTACGACCTCAACTCGCATCTGGTCGAAGCCCGAGGTACGACAAGACTACCCCAAGTTGTCCGGACCTAGACTAAGGCGGAGCTGATGGAGCGCAGTTATTCGAGTGGTGCCGTGCTTCTCGACCGGAGAGTCTGGACCATCGACTAAGCCCTCGTCATTCAAGGTAGCACGCCAACAAAGGCCCACACGTCGCCACTCACCACATAGAGTGTGCAGGTCCACTTGTCAACGGGCCAGGTGCTGTGGAGCAAGCACGTGGTGTTGGCCACAGGCCAGACTCAGCCCCGCATTCCCTCGTGGGTGCCGGAACAGCATACCACCGCCCGGAAGGGCAACACCATCATCCACTCGGACTGGATGCGGATCAACGACCCAGACTTCCGGAAGAGCATCAAGGACAAGGTGGGTTTCGCACCACCTGATTCCTCGCACTTCCAACCTACAAGTCTGACAAGCGTGCTGTGGCGTGCGGACAGCGTGTTTTGGTCGTGGGAGGGGGGATAACAGGCTACCACCTCTCACGATCCGCCATCACCGCCGGCGCATCCAAGATCGCGATGGTCACAAGGAAGCACATCAAGGTGCAGCACTTCGACGTGTCGTTGACGTGGGCCGGCCGGTACAAGAAAGTGCACTACAGCAAGTTCTTCGGCCTGAGCGACCCTCTCGGTACCCCATCGCTCCCTGCCGCCTGTACCGTGAACTCTGCTGAGCGGAATTGTGCCGCGCGTGCCGCGTCTTGAACTTGTCCTGTGTTGTCGTTGTGTGTAGAGCGATTTCAGGTGCTGCAGGAAGCGCGCGGGGACGGTGGCGGCACCGTTCCGCCGCACATGTACAACTACCTGAAGGAGATGCACGGGTGGAAGAGCGACGGCAGGTTCAAGCTCATGGAGGAGACCCAGGTCGAGCACATCGAGTGGATTCCCGCTAATCAGGTACTGCCCGAGTAATCTGTACCGCACTCGCACACGCACACGCCGCACTGACATGGAGCCTCGAAAGGAGTGCGCGTCCGCAGAGATTGAAGGGACGCGAAAGGCGCGAGACGAGGGCGACTACTGGTGCGTGAAGCTGTCCACTGGGCAGGTGCTCCACGTGGACTACGTCTGGCTCGCCACTGGGCGGGCGCTCGACGCCGAGAAGGAGCCGCTCCTGGGTGACCTCCTGCGCAGTCGGCCGATTCCCCTGGTGCACGGCCTGCCCGTCCTGCATACGAGTACGCTCCCTCGACCACGACAGAGTCCTTCACGTGCTCACCACCACTCGACAGGCTTGCGCTGGTGCGACGATTGGGAGGTGTACGTGTTGGGCGCGTATGCGGCGCTCCAACTGGGACCGGATGCCATCAACCTGGCCGGCGCTCGAGTGGGCAGCTTGCGGGTCTTTGATGCCGTGAGCTCGAACGATGTCGTGGTGCGCCACAATGACGATAGTGGAGGTACGCTCCTGAGCGCGTGTGTGAGAGGGCATTCGATCATGAGCTGATCGTTGGCTTTGATCTAAACGCAGTGTCTGCGGAAGGCGCAAAGAAGAAGTCGGAGTCGTGGGTGTGCCGCGAGGAAGACCTCAATCCGTTTTCGCTGTTGACCGACCACTGCACCGAGTAAGCGGAACAGGAGGTGGTGGTGGGCTGTGTGGTTTTGGTCAGTGTGAAGAATGAAAGTGGGTCGGTACCCCGCTGGTCTGTTTGCAGGAAAGAAACGGCGTGCCTCTGCAAAAGGATACGGCACGGTGGATTCCCGGGTGGTCGCCCACCCCAGTACTAGCACCGCCTGGCGCAGCTTAACTTCGCTGTTCGGATGGGAAGCGGTGCTTTCTGCGCAGTATGGCCGTATCCAACATTCGATACCCCGTTTGCCCACCACAATCTGTCAGCTCACATTCGAGAAGTGATCTCAGTAACCGTTAAAGAGAGGACAGAGCGAGCGCAGTGACGGCATTCCCGGTGTTTGGAGCTGGCCGGCCGGTGTTTAGTGCATTGGCTCCCTCCTTTACAATGTCCCCTTTAGTTGCTGCACCTGGTTGGACCACCGGGGATCCTGGCCAGCGGCAGTTGTTCACTCAGCCGAGGTCCGCAGCCTCTTCTCGACCGCCTCAAGAGCCCTCCGCCGCCTGACTTCGTTCGACACGTCGGCAGCGTCGGATTCGATCAGCGTCTCGGTGGTGGTGGTGGGCGGTGCCGCCTCCTCGCGAGACGCTGGCGCCTCGGCCTCGACTGGGGCCTCAACTGCGGCAGAAGATGAAGAAGACGATGCAGGCGTGGATGAACCGGTCAGCTTTTCCAGGTACTTCCTATATGGAACGCACGCAACATAGAAGGTCGGTCACAGATCACGCGAGGAGACGCAATGGGGAGAAAGAAAGCACCTCCTGGCCTCTTCGACCATCTGCTGCTTGCGAAGCTGCAGGAGCTGCTGTCGCTCCTCGGCGCTCTTGGGGAAGCCCTTGGCGGCGGCCCCACCAACAGGTACTGTGGCCACGCGCGCGACCGAGGGCGAACCGCCAGCGGCAGCTCTGCTGCCCTTGGTCGCAGGCGCGCTGCCCACCGAGGTCCCACCAACCGTCACTGCCGGCACGTTTGCCACTTCTGCACGACCCACAAGGAAAGAGCCACAAATCAAGACGTAAGGCTCGCATCATCAAAAGAAATGCAAAGAAAATTTGAGAGGGCCTGCCGAAAGGAGCACCTCCAGCAAAGAGAACATTCTTGAGCCACCGGGCGATGCGCTCTGAGTTCTTGAAGGCGATGTAGAGCACAATCAGCAGCACCAGCACCACATACATCGATGGTTTTGTCTTTTCTTTCGATTATTTTATTTACCATTTATTTTTTATTTTTATTCAACATTTATGATGTCCACTTTTTGCCGAGCACGTCGGGACCGTTGAGGCAACACAGAACTGTGGTCGTTTGCCACTTCGAACTCCAGTCGTTCAAATCGATCCCGCCTTGATTGATAGACAGATTAATTGGATAAATCACGACAACGCTACAAGGATTGCGATAAAATGCCCAAGGATGGAAAGAAAGAGAGGAAGTCCAAGAGCAGCGGCAAGAAAGAGAAGAAGGTGAAGGTCAGTGTCTTGTACGAAGTCACAATCAAAGGTACCGCCCAGCTGCAGTCACGATTTTGTCGCGAGACCTCACCGCCCCCAAAACAAATCCTCCAGGAATTGACAAGTTGGCACGCGACGACAATGGCAACAAAATGTACATCCAATACAAGCGAGGCAAGAAGTCTTCCAACCACGGAAAGACGAAGGAGGTACGCGTTTCCATTTAATTCAATGTCCCCAAGAGATTGTGGCCGTTGGTCCTCTTTTATTTTTATTTTTATTTTAATATTATTTATTCTTCTTCCTTGTCTCACTCGTGGTTGGTCTCAATGCAACCCACACAACACAGGCAGTTGTCCAGTACAACTTTGTGCAGTGGGATGAAAAGATCAACATCAAGAGCACCCTCCTCCAGACTCCCTCGACGGGCAAGTTCGATCCCAAGACGATCGACTTTCACGTCATCCAGGTCTGCACGCACACTCTCAAAGCCCTGAGCTTGATCGCAGGCTGGCTGACCACTCTCTTTCAACCTTCTCGCACAATCAGCTGGCCGCGCCCAAGTTCAGCAAGAAGAATGAGGTGGCGGTGATGACGATGAACCTGTCCGACTACGCCCAGCCGTCGGCGTCCTCGCCCTCGGCCGAGCCATCGGCCGGCCCCAAGGCCTGGAATGTGATCCAGTCAGTGCAGTTCCCCGTCCAGAGCGACAGCCGAAAAGGCAGCGACAAGAACGCCTCCATGGGCCTCGAAAGCATCCCTCAATTCGTACCTTGCCCCATTTTCTTTTATTGTTATTATTTTGCCAACTGACTAAGCCCACTATTATTGCTGCAGGAAATCATGGTCAAGTCGCGCTGGCTCAAATACAACGGCAAATTGCTGATTCAGTACGTCGAGAGCTCCGATGCGCGCGCACGCACACCCGCACACACGCAGTCGCTGATGCAGGCGCGATTGGCTGGCAGTACTCTCGGCTCGTACTCACACGCACGCACGCTCCTGACAGGAGCAACAAAGACAAGGAATCGGGCAAGCCGACCGTACGCGTGGGCGATGAGGAGTTTGATCTGCAGACGGACAAGGAGGGATCGGACGACGATGATGGTGACACCACGTTGGGCGGAGGCAGCGACGACGAAAGCGAAGTCGAGAGTGAATTTGAGGACGATGACTTTTCCGAGAACGAGAGAAAGGGTTCAGGTCAGCATTATAGTGATACCACTCACCCGCCCTTCGGTCACTAGTGTGTGTCGCTTCACGTGAATGTGCTGACGTAAGCTTATGGCTTCGCGACTGCTCCACACACAGGCATCGCGGGATTCAAGGGCAGCACAGACGCCAAATCGAGCAAGACGAGCAGCCGAGGGAGCGACGCGTCATCGTCATCGTCGGCGTCGGCGGACAAGAGCGACAGTAAGCGAATCAAAGCCCTGCAGGAGGAGGTCCAAAAGCTCAAGCAACAGCTGCGCCAGTACGCCACCTGGACTTAGCTTACAAGCACCGGTTGCACTGCCATTAACTTGGAAATTTGGGTGTGATGGTAAAGAGTGAACGAAACCGCGCAGATTCGGCTCGAGAACATTTCAGCGCAACGCAGAGAGATCGAGGACCTGCGGGAGCAGGTGGATGGCGGCAAGCCGGCCTCGCCGAAGCTGGGTGGTGCAAGCGACAGCCAGGTGAACGACCTCATTAAGACCGTTGGCCTTTACTTCAAGGTAAGCACCATCACCTTTGCCGTCCGTCCGTCCGTCCGTTGTACGGCTGTGCAACAAAGAAGTCTGTTGTATTGACTCTCTCCTTTCGTTAAATCGATCCAATTGGCGAGCGCAGAAGGACAAGGACGACTCGGAGCGTACCTGTCATTGGTTGGGTTTCACTGCGACCCTGACAACGCTGTTCACGGGAATGGCCCGCAGCGATGAGGGCGTTCCTTCCTCGCTCCAGAGCAAGCTGCCCGACCTGCAGGGCGTCGGCATCGATCTCGAGAAGCAACGTATGGCACCATTAGCTCTTCTTTTCTTTTCTTTAATATATTTTATTTTACTTTACTTTACTGTATTTTTGGTTAAAACAAGCGTTAACTAACATTAATCATGCACCTGTGTGCAGCCCCCAGCGCGGACGTGCTTCGCAGTGTGTCGCCCCCGGCACGAACGGCGTTCATTCTGGAGATGATGCTGCGCGAAATCTACATCGGCCTGCTGAACTCTTTCTACCACGTACGGATCCTCGTCCCCCTGGATTGTTTGTCTGTTTGTGGCTTTTCTTGACATTTTCCCTGCAGGACCTGGATGATGTGTTGCTACCCGTCATTTTCGAGGACCAGAGCATTGAGAAGCTGTACGTCATCATCGCTCCGCGCGCGCGCGCGCAGGCTCGCGTCTAAGAAACTGAGTCGATCAATCTGATTGGGACGACGTGCAGAGAAATGCTGAGCAAGAAGAAGGGATCGTCTTCGCGCCAGCCGTTCACGTGGAAGCTCTCGGCGATGGCCACCCAGATGGCGGCCAACCGCCTTCCCATGGTGATCCAGCTCCAGTTCTTCACGCAGGTGTTCTACTACGTCGGCAGCCAGCTGTGGAACACGCTGCTGGAGCGACCAGAACTCTGCACCTGCAATTTTGGCTTCCACCTCAAATACGCCGTCTCCGAACTGCGCTCGTGGTACCCTATCGCGCCTCGCCCCTCGCGTCGTATGCTCCTACATTCCGGTCGCGGCTTACACTGCCTACGTGTGCACCAGGATCAACACTCAGAATCTGCACGATGAGAACTTCCATCCCTCGCAGCAGCTTAATCGTATACTGGTAAGTTACACGACACGGCCAACGACACACGCGCGCAGCACAATCGACATGAGCTGGGTTCAGTGGAGGCTGACAAGATCTGTTTTGTTCCCATCAGGATGCGGCGGGCGTGCTCGTGGTGAGCAAGAGCTTCTTCGACGACGCCAAGATCCCGCAGGATTTGCAGCAGACCTTCCCCGCCCTCTCCCTCCACGAAATCAAGTTCCTTCTCGAACACTTCATCCCCGACAAGTGCGTTGCCTTTTGCCAGTTTCATGTTCCGCTTTCGCTCTTTGACTCTTACCCACCTCTTCGCTTTCTTTCTTTCGTGGTGGTGTGCGGCTCCGCTGCAGGAGTGCGCAGGAGAAGGGTATTCCGACGTCGGTCAAGCGCAAGCTGGACGCCGCTGCGCAGAAGGAGGAGGGAAGCTCTTCCTCGCTCGAACTGGACCCGTTCGCCAGCGTGCCTTCACCGTTCTCTTCATCGTCTTCGTCTTCCAGCAGCAAGAACAAACCCAAGGGGCGAAGGTGAGCGTGGAAGGAAGGAGATGGTGACGAGCTTGAATGTAAGTGAATTGAAAATCAAGATGTGAAACTCAGATCGATCGCACACCCCGTGCCTTTCGGTGAACACCAAGAGGGAAGAGCGAGCAAGAACAATAGAGAGAAGAAGTTGAAGATGGGAGGTGGAGAGAGCAAGCACCAGAGCCGGCCGGCACCGCGACAGGAGGAGCCGCAGAAGGAGAGATACGACTTCAAGTCGATAAAGGACAAATTTGAGACGATCGAGGAGGTACAGGAGGCCTTGCGCAAGGCTGGCCTGGAGTCCTCGAATCTCATCATTGGCATCGACTACACGATTTCCAATACATCAGCGGGCAAGACCACCTTCAACGGGCAAAGCCTTCATTCCATCTCTCCCCATCATCTCAATCCCTACCAGTATGCCATCAAGATCTTGGGCGAGACCCTCAGCGTACGCGCGTTGTGCCGCCACGCATGCATGTCTTTACGGCTCAATCTCATCTTTTGTCGTTGAACCAGGTGTTCGATGACGACGGGTTGATCCCCGTGTTCGGCTTCGGTGACAAGCAGACGCAGGACAAGACCGTATTCCCTTTCTTCCCTGGTGCGCACCTCTACCTAAGGTCACCATCGAAAGCGGATAAGTGCTGATGAAGGTGGTGGCTCTCTAGACCGAGTGTGCAATGGTTTGCCCGAGGTTCTGCGCCGCTATGAAGAGATCACGCCCCGTGTCCAATTGGCCGGACCCACCTCCTTCGCTCCGCTCATCAGGTCTGGCGCTCCCTGCACTGACTCGTTTGAGTTGCGAGCGTGCGCAAGGGCTCACAAGACAGTTGCGCGTTCGCCAGGGAGGCCATCAACATCGTGAAGCGCGAGAGGGCGTACCACATTCTCATCATCATCGCCGACGGACAGGGTACCATTGTGCTGAGACCAACGACCTTTCTCCTCCCCTAATGCTCATCGCCACAACAGTGACACCCGACAGCGAATACTGCCAAGCCGAGACCGAGACCAAGAACGCCATCGTCGAGGTATCTCGCTCGCTTAGTGGTAGCAAAAGCCATTGCTAATCAGGAGACGAATCAAACGAACATGCAGGCCTCCAACTACCCTCTGTCGATCATCTTGGTCGGCGTGGGCGACGGACCCTGGGATTCCGCTGAAGAGGTCCATTCCCTCTCGCTCGCTCTTTTCCGCGCGTTGTCCTCAGCGCCACCTCACCACCGCCCTCGTCGTTGGGTGTGGTGGTGTGACTGGCAGCAGTTCGATGACGGTCTGCCGACTCGACGGTTCGACAACTTCCAGTTCGTGAACTTCCACAAGGAGGTCTCCTATGGCGGCGAGGAGTTCGGCCCGGCCTACTTCGCAGTGGCCGCCCTCCAGGAGGTGCCCGAGCAGTACGAAGCCATCCGCAAGCTTGAGCTGCTCTGAGCTCCATTGAACGAAATAGAGGCGCAACTCTTCGCGATCCTGCAAAGGTACTGCGTTGTCCGTGGCGAAGATGATGGTGAAAGAGAGTATGTACAGTGTCGCGTCACACAGCCCTCAAGTATCTCTATTTGTGCACCCAACCTATGTCGGCCTTTCTCTGCGTAGAAGGTGTCACGGTTCCCCTGACCTCTTCACACGCCCAGCTCCTGTTCGTGTTGTGCGTTATGCGGGAGTTACTTTGGTGGCCCACAGCAGCGCCTGAGGCTGGGCGAGTGGGAAGGAGAAGCGTACGGGGACGGGGACGATCTCGATTTCGAGGAGGTTCGCGTTCTCAGAGTGGTATCTGTCATACACGAACCGGAAGTGAAGGCCGCGCTTCATGTACTTGTCGTTCAGCTGCTTGCACGCTGACGTTACCACTCGCGCCACCTGGGCACAGACGCAGACGCACACATGCACGTCAGCATCACGCAGCACTGGCGAGGACGTGCTTACGTTTTGGGCGGTCCGCCGGCTGGTGGTCCTCTTGATGAGGAAGAYCATGAAGCCGATAAAGATGGGCATGGGSAAAAAGTCGATGATGCTGGCGTTGTGGTGCTGGAAGGCCTTGGCGCCGTGCCACAGCGACAGCAACACCCACACCGAGATCAGAGCCAACGTAGCATAGATCCAGCCCTTCTTCACYTGGCCGCCCACCTGCTCCCGAATATCCTACACKCATKGCAAATGMAKKYGATTAATCGTTTCATCGATGAAACGATGTGGAACACAAGCAAGAGGGAAGGCGAGCAAGCATRCCTGATTGAGTCGAGAGAGGAAATCAAGGAATTCGTCCYTCGAGAGGCGTCCCTCCAGCAGTGGATGATAATCGTTTGGATTGAAGGTCTGCGCGTCCGTTGCGAAGTAGATGTCGATCAAGCCGAGCTTRTTGAGGGGAAGCGACACAGTCTCYCCCTTCTCCGSCAGSGCCGGTTCGCTCTCATCGTCCCCRTCGAGGTAGACCCCAGCCGGYATAACGATTCCGCCTGCTCCMTGGCTGGCTGCCATGTTGTGGACCACAACGCGCTCGCCCTGAGTTTCGTTCACCGAGAGAGGCAAGGAGGACTCCATCTAKCACTGCTCTGTCAGCTGTGAAAGAGATCAATAATCATAAATAAAATGATCATTGTTTTCTTATCAGAATTAAAAATTATATTAAATTGAATTATTTRGATGYGGAGCGGACGAAGGCGCCCCTGTGGCGYGCTGCTKGTGGTGGCGGTGCTGGCACTGTTCTMTGCAGCTGAACATGTRGCAGGAGGTGC
>CACVKS010001265.1:0-11055 GCA_902749335.1 Acanthamoeba triangularis
TCCTCACCCCAGAAAAATGCCATGAAATTGCAAAGTCAACCATTGCAGAGCCAGAATATCAGTCTTTATTACATGAAATGATGGCATAAACCATGAAATAAGCACAGCCTTTCTTCCATAAAATGCTCTCAACCACTGTAAAATAGGTTTCATGAGCAAAAAATCAGATGAACAATCACAAAACCATTTAAGCTTCATCAAAATTTCCACAGTCATTTTTTCACTCACCTTTCATCTGGCCAGAGGTTAAGTGCTGGTGGTACTTGATTTTTCATTCCACTTGAGCTTGCTGCCACTACTGTCTTGATGTTGGGCTTGGTTGCAGGGGCCTCTGTCAGCATCTTCTCCATCTTGCTGCCATCATACAAGTGGAGCAGGACACTGCTACAGTAGCAGGACCAATGGAGCAGGATGTTGCTGTGGTACCAATGGAGCAGGATGCTGCTGTGGTATGTGTGGAGCAGGACACTGTTGTGGTACCTGCCCATCCACCAACCAGCAACCACACAATCTTGACACCTCTGCTCTGCCTCAATCTCCACCTTGTTAGTCTCCACCATCTCCATTGGCTGATGTGACACCTGTTGTGGGTGGCAGTGCTGCTGCCTGATGCTGCCCAGACTGTGGGAGTGTGTTCTTTCTGGAGACTGAGGAACCAGGTGTTCACAAAAAAGGAACCAAAAGCTCTGAGCAAAAAGATACACTGTAACTGGTTTGCCTGCATAATCTTACAGGCCTGCTCTTGCCTGACAACTTCTGTTTGCTTCTCAGCTGAAGCTTTTGGCTCTACAACACCTGGTGGCTGCTTATGCACACCTACTGCCTCCAGGCCTCCATCAGCCACCTGTACCTTAAGTTCATCTGGCCACCAATCATTCTGCCCATAGCCTTGCATCCAGGCACTGTCCTCATGCCACCTGCACTGCATGCCAGCCAGACCATCACTAAGCTGCTTGAGGCAGAGTCAATGGTGGCAGAGATGACCATGACTATGACAATGACAATGATGTGTAGAGAAGGAAAATAACATGGTGATTAGGGTGGCCAATTTGTAAGAGATCACTTTCAATATTGGAGCTTCACTCTACACTGGACTCTCCTGGCTCATTCTAGGACTCATTTGTAAAGCTGTGCAAGGTGCTGGTGAAGGGGGGGGAGCAAAGCCCACCTTTCCATCAACTTACAACAACATGCACCAGGGCAGGCCTTCAGGCTGTGTCAGGCTTGTGGTGTTGGCCAGGCCTTGGTTGTGTTGGTTCATCTGGATAGGAACAATGCACAACACTTGTGCCAGCCCCATGCCTATTTGATAGTGCCAACAGAAACTAAAAAGCAATCAAATCCATCTTCCTCTCTCCCTCCCACAACAGATGTGTTGGTCAGACAGATGTGTTGGGTAAAAGACAAGAAAAAGAAAAAGATGAAGATCAGATCAAAGAGCATGGCCTTCCATCAAGAAAGCAAGACCAGAACAACCTTGCAATAAAACTTCATTGTTGTTGCACATAGTGCCAACACTACGCGCAACAACAACCTTCTGTTGGTGCAGTTTCTGGTGGAACGTTCTTATCTTCTTCCTCTTCTAGTTCAATTTGCCAGGCATGAACGACGCAGGCACCATCCGCGCGATCTTGGCTCTGTCAATAAAACAGTGGAAAAAAACGATTAAATTGAAAACTAATAAATAAACAATTCAAAAAAAGAAAAAAGGTGAAGGAAGTGGTACCGCTTGATGGGGGTGACGGTGACGATGTTGCCGTTGGGCTTGTCGCGCCAGCTGTCGAAGAGGCTCTTGAAGTCGACGGTCGGGCCGTTGAGCTCGGGCATGGGCGGGGCCTCGGCCTCCTCGGCCTTGGTGAACTCGCCGCCGGGCAGCTTCTGCAGGCCCACGAAGCACGTGCCCAGGAATGGGAAATTGCTGCGGAGCTCGAGCGTCTCCCGCGTCTGCTTGGCCTGCAGCTGTTGCTTGCCTGTCGTGTGTTGACCACCGAGAGTGATGAGTAAGTCAACTCTAACACCGCACACACCGCACACACCGCTCGCACCTTTTCCCTTGCCCTTGTCTTTTTCCTCCTTTTCGATGACCTCGTGCAGGTTGACGAAGGTGCCGGGGAAGGGCCGAGCGTAGGTCTGCGGGTTCTTCTCCAGGTCAAAGATGAGCGCAATCAGCCGACTCTCCAGCCAGCCCAAACTGCGCTCGAAAAAAAGAAGTTAGTTGACAACTCTTCACAGCTAACGCGAAAGCGAAAGCGAACAAAGAACGAAGCGAGGAGACGTGCGGTGGGGTAGGAGCGCGTACCACTTGGTGACCTCATCGCTGCTGAGCGAGTGGACCTCGACCATGAGGTAGTAGTGGTAGTCCTTGAAGAAGTTGGTGGGCTGCAGCAGATCGTTCAGCCCTGCCTCGGAGTTCCATTGCGGGGCTTGCGTGAGGTCAAACGCTCTCTGCGAAGAAGAAGAACGAAATGGTGAGGGCGATCGTCGATGCGTGTCGTCGTGTGTTGTGTGTTGCGTGTTGCGTGTCGTCGTGTCGTCGTGTCGTCGTGTCGTCGTGTCGTCGTGTGTTGCGTGTTGCGTGTTGTGTGTTGCACATACAAAGAACTCCTGCTGCATCTCGGTGAGTGTGGATCGAGCCACATTGCGAGCGGAGTTGTTGAACGGCGGCGTGGGCGTGACGATGGGCATCTTGTCGCTCTGTGTGGGCGCACGCGTCAACAAAGCGCGTCGGAGCTGATAATAACTAATGAAGACTGGACGCACCTTGTGGCCGGGCTTGTATCGGGCGGAGCCGGGGGTGATGGCGACGGGCTGCTGCCAGTCCCAGTGGTTGTAGACCTCAAAGAACTCGGCGAGCAGGCGCTCCTCGATCGAGAGGCCACCATCGCCGGACGTCGCGGCGGCCGACTTGGCGTAGAGCTTGGAGTGCTTGCAGACATAGGCCACCAGCACGGACCACGAGAAGCCGCCCAGGAACCCGACAGCATTCGAATACAGTCCTCGCCCTGCGCGTGCGTGTGCGGTCGTGCGCGTGCGTGTGCGGTGAGACACACTTCTCTGGTGTCGCGTGCGTGTCGAGCGACGTACGTTTGGCCCACAGCTTGACGGCGCGGAGGACGGTCTGGAAGTGGGACACGTTGGGGACCGACCGGAGGATGGCATCGCCGTCGCGGCAGCCGCTGATCGACCGAAGCACGGCCGGCTCGAACTTGCGCAGCGATCGGTCGTCGATCTGCGACGGCGGGGTGATGGGCACCGAAGACGGATACGGACCGTAGAGCAGGTCCACCTCGACTCCGTTTATCTGCAGCTTGAGCACGGGCACCTTGGCGTCGTGCACCTCCCTCGCGCTCTGTAGCTTCTTGGTCTTCTCCAGCGCCACGCGCAGCTCCATGAAGAACTGAAGGCGCAGCAGCACCAAAAAAGAGAGAAAAGAAAACAGGGACGTATGAGCGCAAGGCCGTACCAGCTTGAGGACTGCTGGAAACAAGTAGGGAAGGTCATATATGACGCACCCGACTGCAGGACATGGTGTCCGGTCCGACGCACAGGGCATCGACATCGCTGTCGGCGGTCTGCACGCCCATCTGGCACGAGCCCAGCAGGTGAAGCACCTCGCAGTTGACCTGCCCGTTGTAGTTCTTCGCGATCACCTCCTTGCACGCCTACAAAAAGAAAGAAAGCAAGAAAGAAAACGTTCACGGTCAGCGAAAGCCCAAGCAAAACGCACGACACACGACACACGAGAAACAAATCGGGGCGCACCTGAGAGACGAGCCGAACGGCGGCTTGTCGGTGCTTTCTCTGTTGGTCGAGGTCGTAGGACTTATTGGCGACCAGGTACCGGTAGAGCGCACTGTCGGCGGGCGGAGTCGAGGGCGGCTCCAGGTGATCGGCAGCGGCCGACCCGCTATTGCTGCTTCCGGTCCTGCTCTCGGCCTCGGCGCCGGCGCCGGGCTGGTGGCCGACGAAGGTCACCGCATCGTCGCCGCCCCCGAACTTGACGGCGTACTTGATCTGGAAGGGCTCCTCGTCTTTCCTGTTATTAACCGCCAAAATGAGTGGCCATGCTCCGAATTCCTCATTTAGGTTGGGGTGGGGTACCTGCTGATGAGGAAGACGCGGCCGACCTTCCACTCGATTGGCTCCCACTCGCGGCCCCAGCTCTCGATGTGGCTGAGCACCTCCTTCTTGGTGACGAACTGGCCCACGGTCAGGTGGGGCGAGTAACCGCCGTAGTCCTTGCCGCTCTGCTCGCAGCAGAAGGGGAACTCCTTCTCCAGCTCGGCCTGCAGCCGCTTGAGCGCGTTGTCCTCCGCCTCCGGGTCGAGCCACACCGTGAAGTTGCGGCTGTGCTCGAAGAACTTGAACTGCCTGTAGTGTTACAGTATTAGTGTGTGTGTGTGTGTGTGTGTGTGTGTGTCGTGTGTGTGTGTGTGTGTGGTGGGACGACGTGTACTTGAGGCTGAGGGTGAAGGGCGAGAAGGAGGCCAGGGCGTCCTTGAAGATCTCCGCGGCGGAGGCAAAGTGGTCCTCCTCAATGAAGCCCCAGAGCAGCACGATGTGTGGCATCCACCTCGTGTAGCTCTTGTCGTGGTCCTGTCGTGCGTGGTATATGTGGCGTGTTGATTGCGTGTCGTACCGTGTCAGGGAACAGTTGCAAAGAGAGAACTGCAGCACGCGCGGTCGTACCTTGCGAATGTTCTGCAGAGCGGGCCAGAGCTTGCGGGGAGGCACGACGACCACCGCGGTGCTGTGCATGGTGCGCAGCTGGGGCCGCAGCGCGATGCGCTCCTCGCGCGTGAGCTCGACGTAGACCGGCTCCTCCGCCTCTTCCGCCTCCGCCTCCTCGCCGTCGGCCGTCGGCCGCTTGGCGACGGCGCCCAACGGCGCTGTAAATTCGATGACGGCCCTGAGGCCAAAGTGGTCCGATGGGAAGAGCAGCTGGCCCTCGCCGGCCGATGACGACTGCAGCGGCTCCGTGCAAATCAGGTCGACCGCCGACGGTCGCCAGCAGCCCGGCGACCTCACGAAGATGCGGTCGATGCGGTTCGATCGGCCGGACGAGGTCGTGATCGCGGCCAACGCGTTGCGATGCGGGTCAAACGTGTACCTAGGCCAACCAATGCGCGCAAGCCGCCACGTCAGCGCTGAAACAAGATACATATCAGTAAGGGAAGGGTACCCGAGCTCGTCGGGTCGCACGGCGAGCCAGCAGTCGACAAAGTCCTTGCGCACGGCGCCGTCGTTGTCGTCGTCGCCAAAGTTGAAGTCGCCGAACAGGAAGCAGTCCATGCCATAATCTGGCCCAAGCCAATGAAATGCGCGATCAGTGTGTGTGCGACGCCAAGGCAAAGAGAAAAAGAAGAAGAAGAAGAAGAGACAAGGTACCAGCATCATCGCCAATGGCGGGACAGGTGCGATCAAAGACGACGTTGAGCTGGTGGGCTCGCTTGGTGCTGCAGCTCTCTTGTCGGTCGCTCGTGAGGTGCACCACGGGCACATAGACGGTGCGCTTGTTCAGCTCCAGCTGGGCCACGATCACCCGCTTATGAGGCGTGTACTGGTGCTGGATCAGCCTGGTCGCAACATCATAGAATACATATCACAAAGATATATCAATATAAATATATATATATATTACAAACATTAAGAGGTGGTAGCCGTACTTTTGGATGGGGAAGCGGGAGAGCAGGACCTGGCCGTAGGGGACGATCGTGTCGCCTCGGTAGTCGGACACGTAGTAGTTCTCCCGCACCCACGGCTCGCTCAGGAGGGACTCCAAAAAGATGAGCGTCACCTCCTCGAGTCCTGGATTGCATGGTCAGCCACCACCCAACAACCACCACCAGCAACCAGATACCAGCTACCACCCAACGACAACCAACAACCACGCATTGGGAGAAAGTGGGCCTACCGATGAGGTCGGCCTTGGTGTTCTTAAGGTGGTGAAGAATGACCGGAATGCGCTTGGCTGTGTGGATCTTCTCGGACAGGTAGGTGTCGAACAGCACGTTGAGGGTGACGATCGTGACGCGCTCCTACATTGCGCACATGTGTGAGATGCTCGAATGGCGACCACGAGGTCGTCGCCTTCGGCGGAAGAAGTCGTACCACTCCGTCGGTCTTGTTGGCGATGGATTGGGAGGACTCCTGCCAGGTCTGGGCGGTCGCGGAGTAGCGATAGACCGGCAGCGGCGTCCACACCGCGGGCTTATTGGCCGTCTGCCCCATAAAAGCCAACCAATCAATCATCTACACATCATTCCATTCGTTCTACACAAGCAGGACCTACCCTCACTTTCTCGGGGACGGCGGTGGAGGGCGCCGCGCTGGCTCCCTTCTCCTGCCCGCCGGCCTTCTTGCCCTTCGTGCCCTTGCCCTTGCCCTTGCCGCCCTTGGCGTCGTCGGCCTCGGCCGTCGAGGAGTCGCCGCTGCCGAAGATCTTGTCGACGCGGGTGTTGCGGTCCCACATGACCTCCCGTCCCTTCTTGAAGTAGTACACGCGGTGCCAGGGCACATCGCCGCCCGGGATGAACTCCAGCAGCGGAATCTCGAGCATGCCCCGGAACCTGTCCAGGTAGCCCATCCGCCACTCGGTCTTGTCTAACGCCTAAATCAAGTGTTAGTATTTCATTATTTTATTTACTAATTTACTTTAATTATTATCAATATAATATATTAAAATAAATTAAAAAAGGGCAATAGGGGCAGGTACCTCGTCCCATTTGACGCGGTGGTAGACGTCGGTGGAGGTGCGCAGGGTCTGTTTCTTTTCGTCTTCTTCAGCCTCTGCTGAATTCTTGCGCTGGCCCTTGGGCTTGCTGGGCGCGGTGGTCGTCTTCTTGTTCGTGCTCTTGTCACTGCGCTCCATGCGTGTTGTGTGTGGTGTTGTCTGTTGCCTTAAAAAAATAATAACTCAATTTTTTGTCTTTTTATTCATTTATCTCTGATAAAAGTGCTCCTTTTTGCTGAAGGCAAGCAATCGAAGAGCCCATACGCTGGTTTTTCTCACATCCGCCTTTCTTCCCAAACCGAAACGTGTTTCGAAAACGTTTTGTAAATGAATTATATTTTGGACACGCAGGGGCACAATCAGATCACGAAGTCGAGGAGGAAGCTCACCCCCACCATGATGGTCGTCGTGGCCATGAACCACACGGGCCCGGCGACCTGTGTCATGACACGGCAAGCGTGCGGTGAGTGATGTGCCATGGTACAGCTTGCCAGAGGGAGTGCGCCGCCGCACCCAGAAGGCGAGTGGCGCGGCAAAGTAGAAGCATCGCAGGCCGAGGGTGAAGAAGATGGTCGAGCTCTTCAGCATCTTCTTCACCGAGCGCACGAGGTGACTCTGCCTCAATTCCTCCTTCCTGGAAAGCAGATCCAAGGGGCACACGATCAGCTGAGGCCTCGCCGCTGTTGTGTGTCGGGACCACCACACGCGTACGTAGGCGCGGCAGGGGCCGCAGGCGTTGGGGCTTCCTCTTCGCTGTGCTCGTCGTGGCTGTCATCGTGGTTGTGGGTGTGGTCATCGTCGTCGTGCTGCGACTTCCTGCGTGACCTGCGCTGCCGGAGCGAGCGGAGCTTTTGCGCGACGCCCTTCTCGGGCCAGCCCTCGGCAGGCCGGGCGACCGAGACGAGGTAGGACATGTGCGACACGTAGCGGATGTTGAGGGTGAGGAAGAAGAAGCCCAAGAAGAAGGCACTCGCCACTACCAGCAGCTTGATCCTAGGGTGTATATCAAGGTGAGAGTTACATTAGCGAGTAAGGTGGTGGGTCGTGCAGCTAGTACCGGGAGAACTCAGACAGCTCGTAGGAGGTGCCCACGGCAAAGCCGACGCCCTGGAAGCCGATAGTGATGGCCGTCGTGGCCAAAAAGCTGGTCATGTGCGGTCTGAGGGTGAGCAGCACACACGCTAGTGGAGGCTCGTGGCGGCGAGGAAAGTACCTGGAGGTCATGAGGCTGTTACGGAACGTCTGGACGGCGTCGATGGGCGGCCGCTCGGCAGTCACCAGATACCGCTCGGCCCACAGCGATCTGCAGGGCGGCCAATCTACATTTAATGCGACGCTACTTTTACATGCAAGAGGAGGGGAGGGCGGGCACCTGTAGTAGAGATTTTTGCCGAGGGCGAAGCGCTTGGGTAGGAGGGAGGAGCCACCAATGAGCAGCACGTGATAGAGCAAGACCAGCACAAAGGAGAACACCATGGCTCCTATCTCCAGCCCATCGCATTCCGCATCAATCCAATATCTGTTCACCATTTCGTTTCTCCTTCTCTCCTTTCATGTGCAGCTTTGTAACTCAGGCATAGCACGTTCGTGGTGCCTCCCAGCATTCAATGGGACATTTCCCGGACGGAAGATCGGATCTTCATCAAGATGTGCCCGAGAGGTAAAGCGAAGGAGCCGAGGAAATTTTGCCGACCCCTGTTGTGTGCTTGCACCACCTTCATTGTTTAGCGGCTTGTTGTACACTACAGGTGCTCCTGGATGCCGGCGAGCGTCTCCTTGAAGGCGCCGATGGTGATCAGCTGGTCGGGCACCTCGGTCGCGGTCGACATCGACATCTCACGCCACTGGTTCAGCTCGGTTTGGATTGAGTCCAGCTTGCTCTGAATCAGGCCCACGGCGTCGGGTCCGAGCGGCAGCCTGAGCGGCGGCTCCTCGAGCTTGCTCAGGGCCACCATGACGTCGGCCGCGCGCCGCGGGTCGCCGCCCTGGATCAGCTGCGCGGTCTCCGGGTTGCCCAGGAAGCTCCGCATGGCCGCGGCCGGCGAACCCTCGTAGGCTGKGTGCGGCTCGGTGGTGACCATCGAGCGACCGGCCCAGTCCGACTTGAACCCACCCGGCTGGACGATGGTTACCCTGATGTTCCACTCGGGCTTCATCTCCCGGGCCACGGCCTCGGAGAAACCCTCGATGGCGAACTTGCTCAGGTGGTACATGCTGAGGGTCGGTAGGACGGTGAAGCCCCCAACGGAGCTGATCTGCAGCAGGCGGCCGCCCGTGGGCGCGCGGTTGACCTCGCGGAACACGCGCACCGCGGCGCGGGTGACCCGGATGACGCCCCAGAGGTTGACGTCGAGCTGGGCGCGGATGTGGTCGTCGCTGAGGGACTCGAGCTCGCCGTGGAGGCCGTAGCCGGCGTTGTTGACCACGACGTCGACCCGGCCGAACCGCGCGACGGCCTGCGCGAAGGCATCGTCGACCTGGGCCTGGTCGGTGACGTCGAGCCGCAAGGTGAGCAGCTGCGGCTGCTGGTCGCTATCCTTGGTGGCCAGCTGGGCCAGGCCCTCAAGCGCTGCCACATTGCGGGCGGTGGCGACCAGGTGGTCGCCGCTCTTGAGCACCGCCTCGGCCAAGCAACGGCCCAGTCCCGTCGAGCAGCCCGTAACTGTTGTCCAGTTTTGTGTGTCAATTAAAGTGCATGTGAGTGGCCCCCAGTCGGACTGCCAAACGTACTGAGCCAGACGCGGGGGGTGGCCGTCGGCTGGGGGGTCTGAGTTGTGGTTTCCATCTTCTATGTTTTTGTCTGGCAGCGCTGCCTACAAGTACTGACACTTGCGTTCAAGCTTCGGGTTGCGACCAGGGTACGCCAGCTCCAAATGTGGCCTTAGCTTGCACCAAGCTATGCGAGGAGCTTCTTCTTCCCAAAAACAGAACAGATATTAATTAGTTCTCTCTGAAAAAAAAAACAAATTGGTTGATTTCCGTTTGTTTATGAAAGTACAACGTAACGCGATAACAAGAGAGAAGAAAGAAGGACGTGGGCGAGGAGAGAGAGAGAGTGCGAGTGGCCCAAAGGGAGGGCGCACTCACTTGGAGGGCGGGGAGGGGACGGCGATGAGGGCGTGCCACTGCTGGGACAGCAGACGCCACACGGCCACGGAGGGGATGAGCGGGCGCGCGAGGGCCGCGCCGGCCACSGAWGAGAAGGCGGCCGACGGGAAGAGGAGCCGCAGCATGGCCTCGCGGTGCTCGCGGTAGAGGAGCTGGCCCAGGGCCAGCACCGCCTCCATGCGGCTCTTCTGGTTCTTGTCCTTGAGCATGGCCACCAGGAACTTGCGGTACTTGAGCGACAGCAGCGCGTCGCCGTGGCCCAGCCCGCCGCCGATGCCTAGTCCGCCCTCCTCGTCGTCGCTGCCRAACGAGAAGTCRATGTCRTCGGCGCTCTCCTCCCGMCCGACGGACGATTCRCGCTTCTTGGCGGCGCCGGCGCTGTTGGAGCCGGCGGCGGCGGTGGCGCCCATGGCGGTGGCCATGGTCATGGTCATCACCGGCGGAGACTTGGCGCTCCGCTCGTCGCCGGCCTTTTTTCGCAGGCYGCGCTCGGCGTCCGYGGYGGCCGGAAYGGCAGGCGAGGCYGACGTCAGCGAAGCGRWGGCCGACGACGWAGAGGTGGGGGTGGASGAGGTGGAGGAGGCGAGGTGCTGGGCCATGGCGTAGAGGTAGTAGTTGGCCATCATGCGGAAGGCCTGGCGCTTGATGGTGCTGTCCTTGTTCTTGAAGAGGTACTCGACCTCCTTCTCCTCGTACTCCATCTCCTTCCGCTTCTTGACGATCAGCTTGTCGATGCTGTCATCACCCTTGTTGGCCGGGTGCTCGCCGCCGGCCGCTGGGCYGAGCGTGGCCGTGGCCTCGCGCTCGGCAGCGTCGCGCTCGCCCTCGCGGCCGTAGCCGCCCGAGCCCAGCAGCGGCGGCGGCGGCGGCGCGAGCACGTCGTAGTTGCCGTAGCCGATGAACTTGATGAGGAGCGACAGCAGGCGCCGGCGCATCTCRTGGCTCTTGGTGCGGTTGATGGCCGACGGGATGAGGTGGATGCAGTGGGCACCCAGGTTGCCCAGCGCGGTGATGGTCTTCATGAGGATCTTGGTGTCGCGGCAGTGGAGCAGCGACAGCAGCGGCGACAGGTGGTCGAACACCGAGAGTCGGTTGGCCTCGCCCAGCAGTATAAACGCCTGCAGCTGCACCTGCGACTCCTCCGCGAACGTGTTCAGGAACCTGTACAGGTGTGTCGTTGGTCGTGTGAGAACGAGCGTTGCTCCCTTGCGGGG
>CACVKS010001266.1:0-11052 GCA_902749335.1 Acanthamoeba triangularis
CCCCGCCAAGATGGCAGAGGAGGAGGAGGAGGACACAGAACAGCCGACACCCATGACGTGGCGCACTCGCATGCTCTCCATCACCAGCAGGAGACCAAGCGACCTGCCCCGCCGCGTGACAAACGACGAAGGCAGTGAAGGGAAGCCGACGTGGCGCATGCGAATCAAGTCCATCACGGCGCGCAGCCCCACCATCATTGTGGACAGCACCAATGCGAGCCGCCAGCCTATGCCGCTGGGAGCCATCGTCGGCGCGGGCAGACCCCACAACAGCAAGGCACCACAGACCGGATGATAGCGCCGGTGTCTTTTTTTGTACCACTGGTGCTCTTTTAAACACATTGTGTTCTATTTTTGTCCAGGGCATACTTTTCAGTTCATCTTCTCCACGGACTCTTTGGTAGGCGGAAGAAAACGTTTTTGTGCTGTCCAGTACAGCGCCAGAGAGAGGATGACGAGGCCGGGGATGAAGGCGCAGGATGAGCACCTGTTGCTCCTACTGCTGGTCCTGGCTGGCGTGGCGATGACTTATGGCCTGGCTACTACCAAGCCACAACTCCTCGCCCGCCCCAATCACCTGTGCGCTCTGCGCTCTACAGGCCAAGTGGACTGTTGGGGGGACTCCATCCCCAGTTTTCAAAAGTTCTGGGCCATATCGTCTGGTGACTCGTTCACGTGCGCCCTGGCCTACGATGGCCATGTGGATTGCTGGGGCAACTTCCAAGGCAGAATCCGCTCGCAATCTTACTCCTTGCCCACCCAATCGGTCGTGGTGGGCAACTCTGGCTTGTGCCTGCAAACGGCGAATCTCAAGTGGCAGTGTCCCTTGGGACCATACATGTCTCCGCTCGACAAGTCGCTCAGCCAGGTGGCCTTACACCCGACCATCGCCTGTGGCATCTTGGCCCAGAATGGCCATCCCTATTGCTGGGGCTCACTGCTTAGTCAGGAGTACGAATCGGTGGTCCTGGCTCAGATCGTGATGGGGGACTCCAGGATGTGCGGCGTGCAACAGGGCACCGGAGAACTGTGGTGCACGAATTTACCATCGGCGGATCAGCAGGAGGAAGGCGACCCTTCTGCCAATTGTGTAGGGGGGGTGATGACACCAGAATGCCTGAGCGGATCTTCGTCCCCGCCTAACGGCCAGTTCATTCCGGGCACCCTCATATCGCGTGGCGACAACTTCTGTGCGCTGAACGTGAACAACAACGCCCGATGCTGGGGTCCCAGCTACCCGAATTCGAGAGCAGCTCCAGACCCTCTGGCCGGAATGGCGGGGAGCCAGTTTGTGCAGCTTACGCTCGGTGAGGGATTCGGCTGCGGCCTGCAAGCCGACGGTACCCCTCTGTGTTGGGGCGACGACACGGGCGGAGTGACGAGCCCCCCGGTCAACGTCAAGTTTATCCTCGTATCGGCCAGCACCGGATACGCGTGCGGCATGCGCGAGGACGAGGTTACGGTCTGCTGGGGCGACAGAGCACCTATCCAACAATCGTGCCACAAGGCCTGCTTCCGCAACGGTACCCTTAATCTGGCTGATTGCCGCTGCGAATGTCCCTCGGGGGTGCAGGACTGCACATGCTCGCAGGACACTTGCAAGAACGGCGATCGAGTGCATAACGACGGCTACTGCTCGTGCCGCTGCGGCTATACTTGCCCAGCCGGGTGTGTGCGCAACGCTGATTGCTCGTGCAGTTGTCCGGCGACCGCGCCGTACCCTACACTGTCTTACGGGGTGCCCGACAGCGCCCCCTCGTCAGCCATATCGTACCTGATTGCGGGGGGCGAGTCCACCATCCCTGTGAAGCGGGTAACCGATCAGAACATCGCTGGTGCCGACGAGTGTAGCCATGCACTGCTCTACATGGACCTGGCCCATACGCCGGCCTGGGCTCCAGCCAGCTGCGCCGATTCGGGCAGCCTGTTCATGGGCGCCAACATGGCTAACCTGGACATCAACAAGTATCCACTGGCCTCTGTGCGGTTGTCGGGCGACCAGGACGGCGGCTGGCTCTACCGGATCGTCAAGTGCGTACCGGCGACCAATACCCTCCTGCTGTGCCCACGCAACTGGCTCATGGATTCGGTGCACTGTCCGGGGCCGACCCGAGACTGCTCCCAGTGCCTCCCGTTGGGACGGGGCCTAAACAGCACCGCGGACTACTCGCGCACGTGTACCAAGGTTCCAGCTCCTACCCAAGCCGCTCGACTGCCTTCGGTGATCCTCGCCGGCAGCTATTCGGGCTACCACGCAGAGCCCAGAGGGTCCCTATGGGGTGTGACTCTTCCGCGCGACGTCACCTGTACAACACGGTTCCTCATGTTCCGCTCGCAAGAGTGGAGGCTCGATCTGGGCGCGGCCCTTGTGAAGCTCCACGCAGATGGGAACGGCGACTATCAGTACATCGACCGCGGTTGCGACGACACTACCTCCACGCTCCTACTGGAAACTTACCAGTGGACCATCTCTCCTGCGCGCTGCCCCAATCTGGACTGCTCCGCTTGTTTGCCGTCTTCGCAGGGCGACTGCGTACCCTCACTCATGGCGCCCTATGGATTGGAAGCTGCTACCAGTTCGAACACAAATGTTTTGAGCTTATCCTGGAAAGACTCCGGAGCTCCACCCGGCACCACCTATGCGGTGTACATTAGGTAAGACTCCCTAGACCACTCGACTTACGCACATGCTAATTAACGTCTTTTCAGGAACGCCCGAGGTTTTCCTGTCAGATACACCACTTCCTCACTGCAGATACAGGTCGCACTCAACGGTTCCTCCACCCTCCACCACTTCGAACCGCTTTGTCTGGTTGGCTAAATTCTTCACCTTCAGGGACCGGGCTGGGTCCCCGCCTCCAGGCCAAAGTCGTGAGAGTCTACTGCCCCACCACCTGTCCAGTTGGCGGTTGTTACTCTGGATCCCTTCAGGGTGTGCAGCTGGCCCGCTCGGTGGAGGAGAGCCACACGTGCGACAACGGGGTGGTCGATTGCATGGGTGTGTGCAACGGCACGGCTCTGGTCAATCCGTGCGGTGTGTGCGCACTGCCAGCGGACTACTACCAGGGTGAGGGCTATTTTGTAGACTGCGCCAACACCTGCGGCGGGTCAGCCTACATTGGTGAGTGCGGAGTCTGTGTTGGTGGCCGCTCTGGTCTTCCGGTACGTACCTTTGATTTCCTCTTCTCCAACCTCAGATTGCTCTAATAAGGGTATCTAATGTTGGTTTTACTCACTTCTTTTGCCCAACCTCTTCAGCCGAACGCGCACAAGGACTGCCAGGGGACGTGCTTCGGCAAGGCGACTCGGGACGACTGCGGCGTATGTCACGAGGAGGGCGACGGCCACTCGAGCCGGGACTGCACGGGTTTGTGTGGCGGCAAGGCCGTGGTGGACGAGTGCGGACAGTGCGTGCTGGGCACTACTGGGCGCGAGTTCAACGGCGACATGGATTGCGCAGGCCAGTGCTTCGGCAAGCGCCTTCCCACCGACCCGTACGACTCCTTGATCATATACCCTTTGCCGAGAACATGATGTTAACACGGTGAGCGACAGAGCTTGTCAGTGTAAGCGCGAGGAGCTTGACCAATGCTTCGTGTGTGGTGGGGACAACTCCACGTGTGCCGGCTGCGATGGCGGGCCCAACTCGGGCCTGGTGAGAGACCTGTGTGGCGTGTGCGGCGGCGATAACACGACGTGCTGCTTCTTGCCCTTCGCCCAGACCACCGTCGTCATCCGCGACTTCCAGGCCATCGCCCTGCGCAGCACCTTGGACGCAGGGGAGACGCTTCTCGTCCAAAACCTGCACGAGGGCCGTGGATACACAGTTGTGCTCGAACGGCTGGACGACCATACCCAGGCGTTCGTGAGTAAGCTACAACCTGGTTATTCGGTCCACATCGAACTCTCGCGACCCGGCCAGTACAGATTGAGCACAGTGGAGAGCAGCACGGTGTCTGCCGATTTGACTGTTCTCTACAATGCCAAGACTACCGACGCCTGCGGGCACTGCATCGACCCCCACTTACAGGTGGACGCTCCGCAGACGGCGGCGTATGAGCACTGCTGCTCGGTAATGGATTCGAACAACGTGCACGCCTGGTTTACTACCACGTACTACTACCATGAATCGGCGCTGCCTCTTCAGGCCCCTGCCCGCGTCGTTCCGCGATCGGAAAACTACAGGAGCGCGCCAACGAGGCACCTGCTGCGTCTCGTGAAACCACAGACGGTGGACACGTCGGTGTGGAGCGCCGAGTGTCAGAGACTGGCGGTGGGAGACGTCGTGGTACTCGAGAACCGCGACCTGCTCGACCACGTGATTTCCATCACCGGACCGCAGCCCCTGCCCGACGTGGTGCTCGACAGCGGCACGGTTGTCGTCGTAGGGCCGCTGCTTACGCCGGGTACCTACCGCCTGGTGTCCAGCAGCAACCTCATCAACACCACCTTCACGGTCGAATTTGACTTTGCCTGCACCGTGCATGCCACGGAGGAGGCGCAGCGGGCAGCCTATGAAGCGATTGCTAGCTATACCCTGGTGGGCACTTTCGCCCTGGCGGTGGTATTGGCCGTTGGCATATTCGTGGCTGCGGCTGTTTACATGAGGGCCTGGATCGCAGAGAAGAGGAGCAGCACTGCACTGTAAGCAATTGCCTGTAGTTGTAGTAGTAATCATCTCTCTTTATACATTCTCCAGCTTTCCACCCAAAGAAGGGGAGCGGCAGGACAGCTGGGAGGAACGGGACTGAGGCTGTAGCTTGTAAGATTGTCCCATCCTGCCACAGATTTTCTTTTCTTTTTCTTGTTTTTCTTTTTAGCAATGGCGACGAATGACAAGCGAAAGAAACTTTGTGAGGGTCACTGATTCCAGTGAAATTCACTACTGGAGTTTGCCAAAAACACTTACTCTCACCGTAGTGGCCTCACGACCGCTGCTGATTGGCTCTTCTTTTCGCCCCCCCATCTGTTCGGGTTTTCTGGGGTCGGTTGAGTCGAGATGGCCACAACTCACTCAAAATCTTGTTACGATTGAGGAAGTTCGCATAAGGCCCTGTTTCTGTTAGCTGGGCCAAAAAGTGAAATTTCATACCCCCAGCGAGGAATGTGAATTACGTTGCCTTGGCCTAACACCAACAGATAACAGCAACAGGCCGATGTCGTTCGCAACAGCTGTTAGTCCGGTGCAAAGGAAATGTTCTTTGAATTCCAAACATAAACAAATAACTATTTTTTCACCAGCAAGGAGCAAGCAGCTCATTGTCCTCTTTGTCTGCTGTGTTGTCATTGTCACAGCTCATTGCATTGTTGTTGCTGAAGTCTGTGCAGCTTGAGCTGTTGCTCCTGCCACAGTAGGAGTCGCTGTCGCTGTCGCTGGCGTCACTGGTGCTGAGCTCCTCGTGAGACCAGTGCCACCGGGCTGGGCCGCTCCTGTTGGCGTAGAGTGGCGCAAAGTTGAGGCTGTGCTGCACGAGGTGGTTAATACACATGAGGGCCACCACCTGGAGCTCAGGAGGACCCCGAAACTTGCCCATGTTGATGCATGAAGCGGCAAAGGAGGCAGTCCGCGAGTTGACTCGCTCAACAACTGACCGCCGTGCAGTGATGGTCGTCCTTGTTGGTCGGCGTGACAGCATACGTTGAGCCGTAGCCACCGTCGCCGAGTACCTTGACTTCTGCTGCAAGTAGGCCCTCCTTGAGGCCAGTCAGGATCGCCATGCCGCTGTCGTTGTTGTGGCCAAGGCCGAGCGTGACATCATAGATCTTGCTGCCGTCCATGGCGCACAAAACCTGAAGGAGTAAAGTGCGTTGGTGTGTGGGTGTGGGCGTGGGCGCGGGCGCGGGCGCGGGCATGGGCGTGGGCACGGGCATGGGCGTGGGCGCGGGCATGGGCACGGGCGCGGGCGCGGGCGTGGGCGTGGGCATGGGTGCGGGCATGTGTGGGCGCGGGCGCGGGCATGGGCGCGGGTGTGTGTGGGCGCGGGCAAGGAAAGAGATGAATTGAGAGGGATATGTACCTGTGCAGTGATGAAGTGGGCATGCTTGTCGCCACGGTAGTAGAGGGCTTGGCTGGGATGCACACGGCATCGGTAGTGCGATGTGCAGTCAACAGCGCCAACCACGCCCTCAAACTCATGCTTGGTCAAGTGCTCTGGCAGTTTGATGGGGACAAGCTTGGTGAGGACCTCATGGAGATTGTAGATGAGGGTGTTGATTGTGATGGAGATGATTGACTTGGTGACTTTGAACTTGATTGCCAGTGTTGCTAGCTTGGGCATCTCATGCAGCCAATTTAGGAGGAGGAGAAGCTGCAGATTGCTGGTGAGGGCTTGTGTGGTAGCAAGGCGCCCCTTCTCCACTAGGCGGTCATGGATGGTGAAGAAAAAGAGGCTGCTGATGCCTGTCATCTCCTTGATGTAGCTGGAGAATTTGGCAAGCATCAGGCGGGGCAGGTTGCACCGCCTATGCTGTCTGTCTTGCTGCTTGTGGCAGAGTAGAAGAAGAGGGGGGTCCTGCCACCATATAGAGTTGGCATAGCAACTAATCGCTCGCCACTCCATGCCGGCAAGGAGGATGAGGAAAATCATCACCATGAGGCGACAAAGAAGAACATGCTGGTGCAGTCGCTGAAGGTAAATAAAAAAGATGATGGCGAAGAGCTTGAGAAGGGGAGGAGGCAACATGGTTCAGAGGGCTGACAAAGAGAAGTGAGAAGAAGAGAGGCCACATGATTGTGGGTGTAAAAATGAAAAAAAAAAAGGAATTTTTTGATGTTTAACTGAATGTTGGCCTTTTCAAGGTGCAGATTCATTGTCACTCAACAACAAAAGCCAGATGGAGCCTCTCCTCCTCTTCTCTGTCACATTCCTTCTCACCCACTGCATTCTACTTCCCCTCACCACACCATGTCACATCTGTGGATGACATCTGGCCGCCACCATCCTCTCCTTTCCCTCTCATTGCCCCCCTCTCCTCTTTCAATCAACCCTCCCATGACACCCACCACACTACCAGTTGCCCCTCAGTCTCTTGCCCCAGCCTCTTCCCCCTCTACAACAGCCTCATCTGCAGGAGCAGCGCTCCCTCTTAATTTGCCTGCAGTGCCTGCCAGCAGCGCATTTGCCGCCATTTCAGCAGCACCAGCCAAGCCAAAGGCAAAGCAGCCAGGAAGGCCTAAGGGGACAAAGCGTCCACATTCTGGTATGTTCCACATTCTTTTTATTTATTGATTTCATCCTGATCAATTACATTACATATAGCAATGGAAGACAACAAAGAAAAAGAGGCAGAGGAGGATGAGTTTGCTGGCAGCATGGAGCCAGATGAGGATGAGGAGGATCTCATGAGTGCAGTGGAGTGCGCTGATCATCTACATGCTGCTCTTCCTGTATGTCCTCACTTTTTCTTCCTGCTGGCCTTCTTTTCTTCCCTTCTTTTTGTTCACATGTACTGCCTGACAGGGGAAGCGCAAGCAGATCTACTGGCCACATGAGACCTCGGTGGCCCTCCTTGAGATGGTTGCTGCCAAGCCAACATGGAGGAAGGAGCAGGTGTGGGACCACATCTGCAAGCACCACCACCTTGTTGTGGAGGCAGATAATGAGGCCTTTGACGCCCACTA
This sequence comes from Acanthamoeba triangularis, assembly GCA_902749335.1. Lineage (NCBI taxonomy): Eukaryota > Discosea > Longamoebia > Acanthamoebidae > Acanthamoeba > Acanthamoeba triangularis. The sequence continues at coordinate 7,622 of CACVKS010001266.1, forward strand.
CGCCAACCTCCTGCGCCAGACCAGCTGGGTACTCAAGGCATTTATTGCCAGTACACTCCCCTCTTCTCTATTCTCTTGGTATATTTATTTTATTTATTTTATTTTTCTCCCTATTCACGCAGAGGAATAATACACACCACCAAAGAAGAAGAAGATGACGCCTGATGAGGTTGCAAGTCAGCACAGTATTCACAACATAAAGCAGAACGCCATCGCCAAGCTGGTCACGCATGGGCGTGCAGCCATCGAGCAGATCCGCGGCTGTGAGTTGATGGCATCCTCAGCGCGCCAGGCACCGGCCAACGTAGAGCGAGCTGCTGCCTGCACGGCCGCCGAAGCGCAGAAGCATGCTCGCCAAGTGCGCGAGGAGAAGCGACAGCAAATGGTACCTTTTTCCCGCCATTCATTTTAACACACACACATTCATTTTACCACACTTATTCTTCTTGTACGTGTGCCTACCGCGCCAGGACTGTCGAGTTGGTTGACCTTCTGGTGAACTCCTTCAACGAGAGCATCGAGCGAGAGCGCGCTATGAGTGAGCAGTTTGGCGCCTTCCTCAACCAGTGCACGCTCTTCTTCCAGTCGCAGACAGCGCAGGCGTGCGAGACAGGTGCCGGCCTTCTGTGACGCGGAGGCCTGCAATTAATGAATAAAAATCATTTTCCCTGGTATTTTCTTGCGCTGGGCTAACAGCTGTTGCGAACAACATCGGCCTGTTGCCAGCTGTGGGCCACACAGGACTACAAAGAGGAGCACAACAAGCAGCTACAGCAGGAGGTCGAACAGCTTCAGGCAGCACTACAGGCCAGTATGACAACTTCTGCCCAGCTGGCTGCCTACATTGAAGATTCGCCTCTCCTCATCTCCCCCATCCAAAAGCGCATCTGTGAGAATGCCTTGGCCTTTCTGCACCTTCTTGGGTCCACCAACCCATTTTGGCAGTCGATCCTCTACCATCTTGGACAAGGTCTCTCCACGAAGGAGGTGGCTGCCGGCCTGCAGTTCAGTACATGGACACTGCAGCGCGCACAATCTGAAGCAGGGCAACCACTCGCTCACATTCGCTATCTGCTCCACACTCAGCGCGACTGTCTGGGCGAGGACAATTGGTCCCTCCTCATCCACACAATTGACGATATCCTTCCGGTCCACAGTGGGCAGCCATGGTGGCTCCAGCAGCAGACAAACCAACGGCTCTACCACCAGTACAGTGAGCGAGTTCAAGAATCTGGGCACAACCCCCTCTCCTTCTCCACGGTCATGCGCCATCTCTCTTCGCTCTCCATCCACCACAACAATCAAATGAAGTTCTGTCCACACTGCCACAACATGGCCACAAGCCCACCACAGGGCGCCCCCAACAAGGAGCTGGGCCAGGACTGGTCCATTTGGCACCATCAGCATGCCCCCCGGCAACAGCCAAGCAGATTTGTGCGTTTGAGGCCAGCACAGACATAGAACCAAAAAAAGTGGTCACAAAAGAAAACGAAATATATTCTTTTTTGTGGGATTAATCCCAGTTCCTTGTTTCTTCACATTTTCTTTGTGACAGGTTACAGTCCCCAAACTCTCAAAGGGGCCAAAAGCCAACAGCTAACTCCATCATTTTTTCAACTTTCACAGCACGTTCACATCTCCTGCATGGTGCTCAGCTGGTGGGGAAGGTACAATGGGTGGTCATCCTTAGTGTATTTCATCAATTACATCATCTACAAATAAATCATCTTCCATCTTTTCAACTTTGGCGATCGCCTGTTCCCACATTTTGGCGGTTACATGAGCCACTCCCTCTTTTGTGAGTCATTCCACCTCCTCCATTGCAAAGTGCTTTCAATTGTGCATGATGTAGCCCTTCACAATCCCCCAGATGTTTTTGATGGGATTGAAGTCAGAATGATAAGGGGGGAGGAAGAGGATGTGGTGTCCATGTCATTGTGCGATGTCGAGGATGGCTGGAGGGCTCTCCTCATAGGTCTTGCGCACAAGGTCATAGAGCTCATCTCTCTTCAGATCAGGGGACTGTGGGATGCAGTGAAGATTGAGGTATTGCTGAAATTGTTTTTTTGAGAGCTTACTGAATGTGCACCCATCAAAGATTGCCTTCTCCTTGTTGCTCACCCTCTTCACTTTATGATAGCCAGCGTTGTCCATCACAAAGGTTGAGGGGGTTGTGGTCGGCCAGCAGACTTTCTCCTCAAACCACTTGAAGAAGAGGTCATGGTCCACATTTTCATGATAATCCATTGCTGATGCCTGCTTCCTCTTTTGCACCACCCACATCTGCTCCGATTCTGGAATCCATCCACTCTTTCCACCAGCATGTAGGAGGATGAGTCAAAGGCCTTTCCCATGAGGAGTCCCAACAGCATTCCCTTCTGGCTGGATCATCCATGAGAATTGAGGGGCATGATTTTGATGGACATATGTCTCATCTAAGAAGTAGGTTGGCTGCTGTCATCCTTCTGCTTGATCAATCACCCTCCTCTCAATGTACTTGCAGCGAAGCTGGCAAATTCAATCACTCTCATAGAGCTCGCCTCTTCTCTTGACCTCCCCCCATTCAAATCCCATCTTCCTGACATAATGGCACAGACGCTCTTCTGGCACCTCCACCTCCCTCTTCTCCTTCAACCACTTTGCCAACTTTGGCAAGGAGGCTAGCCTCCCCTTTTGATTCCATGTCCTGATCTTCATGGCAGCATCATTCAGGAGCTCTTGTGGGATTTTTGGTCCCTTCAACCACTTCCGTTTCTTCCATTTGCGTTTGGCCATCCCACGCTTCTTGTATGCCTCTGTTATCAACTCCTTCATCTTTCGAGCTCCAATCCCTAGCCAAGCACTCACCTCCCCTCGTGCGTCCTTCACACCCATCAGCTTTGCACGCGCCCACACTCGAACAATCACATTTACTAAATCTTGTGACAATGGGCGGCCTGATTCCAAAATCTGAAAGTTTGCCAATGATTGCAATAAAGCCTCCTTCTCATCGCCTCGCACCCTCTTCTCTCCTCTTCTCTCCTCGTCCTCAACCATCATCTTCTAGCTCTCAGCGCTGAAACGGCCACAGCACCAACCTGGCAACAGTCCTGCACACAACAAATGTTGACGAAATATGACTTTTTTTGGCCCCTTTGAGAGTTCGGGGACTGTAACAGCTCCTGTCACTGTTAGTGTTAGGCCAAGGCAATGTAATTCACATTCCTGTCCTGGCTCTGGCTGGCGGTGAAATTTCCCATTTGGAGGCTATCCCAACACAGCCTGAACTTCCTCATTTGCAAGTCTGGTAGCAGATTCAACAGTTCTATTGATCAATGAATGTTTAAAACAACTGATGCAAATGGAAAACATGTTTAATCTTCCAAATCGAGGGCCAAATTGACAAAGATTTTATCCATTTGAATGGCCATGCCCACCCTCCTCTCCCCCCA
>CACVKS010001267.1:0-11046 GCA_902749335.1 Acanthamoeba triangularis
CGGCAGTCCCACACGTGGACGTAGAGGACGTCGATGTAGTCGAGCTTCATGCGCTTGAGCGAGGCGTCGAGGTTCTCCACCAGAGCCTTACGCTGGTTGCCCCCGAAGTTGGGGTTCTTGTGCTGTGCCGTCTACACGAACAGAAAAGCGTCAACAACCTCATCATGGTGGTGCCCGGTGGGGTGGAAAGCTGCCACGTACGGTGGGACCGCCCGCGGAAGCTACGTTCGATGAATACTTTGTAGCTACGACCATCTGACTACGCATGGGTGCCACCAGCTCACCCACGTATCGCTCGCTGGTGCCGTTGGTGTAGATGTTGGCCGTGTCTGCAGGCACTCAGCTGTGAGGCTCACCCACCCAAAGAGGCAAAGCAAGCCACACGTACCGAGGAAGTTACCGCCCAGCTCAACGTAGTGGTCGAACATTCTCTTGCTCTCCTCGAAGTCAGCCCCAGCACCCTGCCAGAAAGTGGCCGAAGCTTGAGCTCTCGCGCTAATGGCTTCAGCAAGAGGAAAACTTAGCTGGACACAACAAGAGGTACCCAATCAGTGCCGAAGGTCATGGTGCCAAGGCACAGGGGTGACACCCTCAGGCCCGACCGGCCCAGAAGGCGGTAGTCATCCAGCTCTGCCAGCTTAAGCTTGGGTGATGCCATGAGTGTTGAAGTAAAGAAGTAGAAAAACTGTCTTTGTTTGCTGGAGAGCCGAAAACTTGGATTGTCCAATCGCAAGGCGGTTGTGGTTGCCTGCCCCAAACGGAAACGTGGAAAAGTCGCCGGGCTTCTGGACTAGCACTCCCTGGAGCCGCCGCCCTGGCCACCTTGCCCACCACCTCCGCGACGTGGGTCTCCACCACTGCTGCGCGCTTGCTCACTCCGTCGTCGCTCGAGTCAAGCTGTGCGATAAACTGCTCCCAACCACTCGTTGTTCGCCCAAGCTCGTAATGATCGGTTATTTGTCCAATCCCACACTCGCCAAGTGTCATTACGGCCAATCAAAAACTAGACAGGACAGCTTGGCTCTCGAACGCGTGCGGTACTGCACCGATGCAGTACTACCTCAACGACGGAACCTCTTCTTGAAGCGCTCAAAGGCGATGTCGTCGGTGGCCTGCTCTGACTTCTTTCCCCTGTGGTGGTCGCCTCGCCAGCCGCCCTGCTGGCCGTCGTTGTTTCGGTCGTGGTCCCGGTCGCCGTCCCTGTGGGGGTTTCGGTCCCTCCTCACGATCTGCGTCTGCATCGATGGCCGGCCAACTGCGGTCGCGCACCACCCAGCATCACATCAGCCCAGTGAACGCCAAGCGATGCGCGTTGTGTACCACGTGCGGTGATGAGTGTGGGCGTGAAAAGGAGAGGAGCGTACATCTGGTGTTGTAGGCATCGGGCTGGGGTCGAGGCTTGGGTCCCTCCTTTCGCTTGAGCAGCAATCGCTTGGCGTCCTCGGTCGCTTCGATGTTCTTGAGCTTGTACCTGCAAGTTCACAGAGTTGAATGGTGAGCTGAGGACGACACACCACCGAGGGGGGGAGAAAAGAGAGAGGTACTCGATCGGCAGCTCGACTTCCTGGATGCCGGTGAGCCAGGCCTCGCTCACTTGATCATCGCTTCGCACGGTCTCCGACACCTTGAGATGCTCCGGTATCTCGTAGAGCTTTCTCTCCTCCTCTGTGGTGGGAAAGCAAGGCGTAAGCGCAAGGCCCAGGCCGAAACAGTAACGACACCGATTATGCGTCATGGAAAGACGTGAACGAACGAACCTCTGAGATCAAACTCCTTCTCGGTGGTCTCCTCCTTGTCTCGCCAATCGACACCTCGCTCGGCCTTGGCCTTTTCGATCGCTTCCTTCGCCCTTGCCTCGCGGAACTCCCTCAGCCGCTCCTCGATGTAGTTCTCCCTGCCGAGTAGGAGGTGAAGAACAAGACGTGAGCACCACCGATCACAGGACCTGGGCCAAGGGTGGGTGCGACGTACAGAAGTGGATTAACCACGTCTTGTTCGGCCTGTACAGTGAAGGTGGACTCCAGCAGGTGTGTCTCCTTGTCGTCATCGTCGTTGGCCACCGGACGAACGAAGCTGGAGGTCGCTATCTTCTGCAGCACCTCAGTACTAAGAAAAACGCGACAGTCAGCGCAAGAATCAACCAAGGCCACGTCTCTTTGTTGGGAAGGGGGTACCTCGTGGCGGCGGCTTCACAGCCCTTGACTCGCTCCCTCTCCCTCTGCAACTTACGGGTCTCTCGCAACATCAAGCTGCACGCTTTCTAATTAGAACATGGGTTGGGAAATTAAAATGTAATTTACAAAATCGTACCCAAGAGGAGCATCATCTTCGGCTTCCTCTGTTTCGGCCTCCTGATCTGCCACAGTCTCCGGTTCATCTTCGACAAGCTTCTTGCGAAGTCTAGCCTTCTGTTTTCTTCCCGCTCCTGGCTTTTTGAATGCCACAACAATTTGTTCTTCAGCCTCTGCGCTCATTTTGTCTTGCTCCATCTCTGCTCTCTGCCCATTTCCCTTCTTTTTCACTTTTCACAAACGCCAAATCTTGTTTTCAAAACCATTTCCAAAATCCAATCATTTCGGAAATATTTTGGTCACGCCACACCATGTCATCTTCTGCTCCCCTGCAATTGGCGAATGTTTCCTTGATGACGTAGCAACCCCACCTTGCGGCGCTGTGGTTGGGTCAACAGATGGTGAGCCGCAACAGGGCTGCACAAAACGTGCCTCATCGGATCGGATGCCGATCATGCCAATCCCTAATTAATAGTTGTTGCTTCGCCCGTGAACTCGGGTGTCGTCACGCACCGGAGCGAGCTGGGTGGCGCCGGTGTACTCAGGTGGCGTTCTGCCCTCTTCTTTCTCTTGACTTCACAAATCGATCAAGAAGGGAGTACAGCTTGGTGTGAGTGAGAGGAGAGTGGTTGATCGAGGGCGAGGCAAAGTGTTTCGCCTGAGCAGAAGAGCAGCACGACATGTCCGAACTCAAGTACAGCATCCATCCTTCAGAAATCACCCTCCTGAGGAAGGTGGGCGGAGGCAACTTTGGTGAAGTATGGGAGGCCGACTACATCGGAACGCGCGTCGCCGTCAAGCGTCTGCTCGCCGTTGACGAAGAGGACCTGGAGATCTACATCGAACGCGAACTCAGCACCCTGAGGTACGCTTCCCCGTGCTTCCGTCCAATCCGAAGGATCTTCTTTTTCTGCCTAAGCTGTGCTCTTGCGAATCGCAGCACAAAGATGGTTTTCTCAATTGATATGAGTTGCTGGGTGCCTTCCAGGCTCTCAGCCTCCTCGAAAGACTATAACTCATCGTGAGCTATGTGGTTTGTTGTATATGCTACACACAGAGGCGTCTTCCACCCACACATCGTACAATTAATGGGAATTGTGCGCCACGGGAAGGATGTCTTCATCATCACTGAGTACGTCGCCGGTGGCAGCCTTCGTTCCATCCTTAAAGGTACCCGTGCTCTCTCTCTTGCTTTTAAGCGCCAACACAGTTCCTCCTCATCTCGAATGTGGGAGCTGAGCGCGGGACCAAATCTGGACATTTTGATACAAATTAAAAGCATTTCTCCCTCCAAACCTCGCTCATCTCGCCCTGAGCAAATCACACTTGCGCAACACGGTGCTTCATTTTATTTGTTGTTGCTTGTGTAATCGTTTTTATTGGCCATTTTTCCTTTTTCGGCAAAATTGAACCACAAAATAGACAACCGAGTTTCCTTCTTATTATCATTTTGTGTTGGAGACCCAACCCGCATAACTGGTGGTGAACCAGCCTCGTCTTTATCGGCCAGGCTGCCTTCAAATAATGATTTTATATTTAGCACTTTATAATTTATTGATAATTCCCGCTGACGTTCCCCTTTTGACCGATGAACACCAACAACCAACAGATGAAAGCATCCCCCTGTCGTGGGCTCGACGGCTCTCGTTCGCCACCGACATTGCGTTGGCCATGGCCTACCTCCACCACCGCAACATTCTGCACCGTGACCTCAAGTCGGCCAATCTGCTCGTACGCCCTGCTCGCCTCTTTATCGCGCCTCCACTCGTCTCACTCATGTGCACGCCCCCATGGTGGTGTCTCAGGTGGACGAGGCGTGGCGTGTGAAGGTGTGCGACTTTGGGTTGGCGCGCAAGATGCCGCCGGCGCATGAACGCAAGCACCTGTCAGTCGTGGGCACGGACGAATGGTGCGCTCGTCTACACTGTTCCCTGCTTGACTAAGTGGGTGTCACATTGAATTATGTATTGATTTATTATCCATCTATGCCAATTAGGATGGCTCCGGAGATGCTTCTCGAAGAAGAGTACGACAAGTCGGCAGACGTGTTCTCTTTCGGCATGGTGCAGATCTCTTTTCGTTTTTTCGCGCTTCGTTTTTCGTTCTTTGTACCTTGACTGTGTAATCATTGCGCCTAATGTTGCGCTCGCACGGCATGGGTAGGTCCTGTGGGAGTTGGTCACCAGGAAGCGACCCCCGGAGAGGCTGGCCGAGAGCGAGTTTGCCTTCGATTTTGAGAAGTTCAGGAGGAAGGTGCCCAAGGACACCCCGAAGGCCCTGTGGGAGCTCCTCTGCGATTGTTCCGCCTACGAGCCCTCCAAGCGACCTTCCTTCAAAGGTATTGATTATCATAATTCAATGATTTTTTTTTTTGATTTCTTCAAATTCTTATGACAAATAGCCATATCAGGGCTATAATTATTGTATGCATCTATATATATTGCGATGCGACTGACTCGGTCGATGTGCAGCCGTCTTGGAGAGGCTTAGTAGGATCTTCTTGGAGCTGCAGAATGCCGCGGTGTGCATCGACGAGCAGCCGTCGGAAGTGGAGAGGCGGGAGGCCGAGGAGAAGGAGCGGAAGAAGCGGAAGGAGCACATGAAGATCATCAAACAGGTCGAGGAGGGCGGTGGCGACATCAAGGCCTCGCCCCGAGCGCACCAGCCGCAACAGCAACAGCAACAGCAGCCGCAGCAAACTCACCAACACCAGCCTGCGCAGACCGAGCAGCCGCAGCCTGTTGACGATGTAGCCAACAACCAGCCGGACCAGGTCGCTGAGTCGCAGACAACGACCAAGGACGACAAGAAGGGTTCGAGGGAAAAAGACGACAAGATCGAGAAGAAGGAGAACAAGGACGACAAAAACGAGAAGCGGAAATCGGGGGAGAACCGAGACGACAAGAAGGTGGGGGAGGATAACAAGTCGGCATCGCAGGAGCGCAAGCTCGAGAAGGTGGTGTCGGGGGACAAGCGAGAAAAGGAGAAGGAGCGCAAGAAGAGTCTGACGAAGGAGGCCGCGGAGAACATCCTCAACGCCATCAAGGGCACGAGCCCCGAGAAGGACCTGCGGAAGGAGCTCAAGAAGGCCAATTCCAAGGAGAAGGAACTCAAGTACGTCGATAACCCACCGTCCTGTGTGTCCTCTGTGTCGTGCGTGTCGTGCGTGCTGTGTGTGCGTCGTGTCCGAGGTCTCACGTTTTTTTTTCCAGCAAGCTGAAGCGACAGGCCTCCAAGGATGGCAACCTGCACGGTGACGTAAGCTCGCCCAGGACCAACAAGAAGAAGGAGAAGGAGAAGGAAAAAGAGAAGGAAAAGGAAAAGGAGGAGGACAAGGGCAAGAGCAAGGAGACGGTGAGCAGCCCGAAGGCCGCGCGGAAGACTGACGAGAGGCGGGCCACCCTGACCAAGTCCTCCGCCAAGGAGAAGCCTGCCTCCGAGAAGAAGAAAAAGACGCACCACCAGGAGATCACCGAGGAGGAGGAAGTGGAGACGCGAAGCTTCATCAAGAACGGCCAGGAGAAGATCAAGATCAAGAAGACCATCAAGTTCCCGTTCACCAGGTACCATCATCGGGGCACACATTTTTTCACATCGCCGTTTTGTGCGTCGTGCCGCGTGTCATGTGAGAATGAGTCAAGCGCTGACAGTTCGTGCCCAGGTCGCAGTCGATCTTTTTGACGTGTGGCGTGCCCAAGAGGAAAACATGGGGCGCCGAAGACCCGGTCGAGATCACTGGTAAACCTCACTCACTGCCCTCGCGTATTAATTCTATACACAATTATTTATTCGTGTTTTGTTTTACGGCTGTGCAGTCAAGGTGGAGAACAACTCGAGCAAGACAATCAAACAGATACAGGTGTTCCTACAACGCATCGACCAGGGCAAGGCCCCCAAGGAGAAGGACGTCAAGGCCAAGGCGCTGCGGGAGAAGACCGAGAAGAGCTTTGAGTCCACCGCCGCGGGCCTGCCGCTGGAGGCCTGGCAGGTGCTCAAGACCACGCTCGACTACTCGCTCCCCTCGAAGGACGTCCTGCGCGCCTTCGCCGAAGACGACCCCGCCGCGCCCAGCCTCTCCGGCAGTGGCGATGCCGTCGCTATCTCCGAGAACGCCGAGGTGAGAATTCCACCGCGTGTCGTGTCGTGGGTGTGTCGTGTCGTCTGATGGCTGACGGGAGGGTCTGTGTGTAAAACAGGAGAAGGACACGACCACGGATGTGGGCTACGAGCTGGTGGTGAAGGTTAGCCTGAGCCGGGGCGACGACGTACCCAAGCTGTTCACGCGCATTGGGATGTCTCCCCTGTTTGCCTATGTCCCGCTCAGCATTGTGTATTGAGCTTCCTAAATGTTCATTAAAATAACATTCAACTGGAACTGAGTGGCGGACACGTCGAAGCGTTACAGCAAGGAAAAGGTAGGGAAATTATTTTCTGCCGACTTCTTATAGCACATCCCAGAAGGACCAAACGGCGAAAGCTTTGTCGCCGAATTGGCAGGATGGGTGCTCCGATTTGGCCCGCAAACAAGAACTTTCGGGCACCAAAGCCCTGGAGGTTCAGGGAAGCCCGACCGCCCAAGCCCGGGTATAAAAGGGGCCGGTCCAGACCGTCTATTCCACAATCACCTTCGCCCGTGGCTGACAGAAACACACTTACTACCATCAGCAGCAACTACCAATCAGCGAACATGCACTCTAGTAACACCACCACCAACCTTCCCGTCTACGTTAAGGTCACCTACGCCGGCGACACTCGCATGGTGGGCATCACCGCCAGCCCCAGCTTTGCCGAGCTCGAGAGCCAGGTGAAGAAGTCCTTTGGCCTGGGGGAGCGCTACCAGCTCGACCTGCGCTACATCGACGAGGATCAGGACCGCGTATGCCTCTCGTCCGACGAGGAGCTGCGCTACGCCCTCGACTTCTTCCAGGGCAAGACCCTGCGCCTGTTCCTGGCCACCAAGATTGCAGAGGAATCGCCGGATTGCTTCGACAAGAAGACCAACGACGACACGGCCAAGCACGAAGAAGCTGCGCAGGAACTGAAGAAGAGACTCGACGAGGAGGGCTTTGATGTACCTGAGAAGAGGTGCAGAAAGCTCGTGGCCAAGTGGAACGGGAACGTCGACCTCGCCGAGGAGGCCGTACGCCTGTGGCGCCAGAGGAAGGCAGCCCGCACCTGTGAGCTGCTTCCGCCTCCCGGCTTCTTCCACAAGCGCCACGGCCCGCACCGCCACTGCTTCGAGGGTCATCGCGGCTCTCACCATCCTCACCAGCTTCACCCTCGCCACCACCGCCACCATCACGTCGGCGACTCTGATTGCGAGCCTCAGGGCATGCCCCACCACTTCGGGGGCCATCATCACCGTCACGGCCCTCACCACGAGGTCCACCACCAGCTTCACTCGCGCCACCGTCACCATCACGTAGACCACGTCGGCGACGCCGAGTGCCAGCCCCAGGCCACGCCCCACCACTTCGGGGGCCATCATCACCGTCACGGCCCTCGCCACCATCACGTCGACCAAGCCGAGTGCGAGCCCTTCGGCCACCACTACCACAAGTGGAAGAGGCATCACCACCAGCATTCGCGCCAGATCGAGGCGCTGCTCCTCCACCGCATGGCCAAGAGGGAGTGTGGGCATCAAGCATTCGGCTGCCCCAAGGGGCACCACGGTCTCGGCCCGGGGCGTCACCACGCCCAACTTCGCCACTGCCGCGGCCACCACGGCCCTCACCACCAGCGTCCCAGCTTCTTCGCTCACCCGCCGGGCTTCGCGCTGCCGCCTGTGCCCGGACCCCGTTTCCGCCACTGCTTCGCCTGATTGCAGATTCTCTCATGCGGCCACATGTGCAAGCTGCATCTGTCTTTTCTCTTGACATAAAGACTTGTTTCTGCTACTTCCCACCTTTTTCTTCTTTGCCCCTTGAAGCTGACTAGGCACCGGTTGTCGGATAGTTCAGGGGCTGCCGTCGGCCACAACCAGCCACTCGGCCCCCGGCTTTCGGCGAGCGAATCGGCGGAGCGATTCACGTAAAAAGGCGATTGGGCGGAGCAAAAGAAAAAGAAAACACAACGTTGAGCTCAAAAAACAACGCTTGCAGGTCATACCCTACACATAAACACAGAGCACAGAGCTTGAGAATGGTGAGCCTACTGAGCATTCTGGTGTGCGTAGCTGCTGTGTGCGTGCTCGCCTTCATCAAATGGCGCGTTGATCGCAAGGTATGACTCTTCCTCAAAATCGCTCCAGGAGGGTGGAGATTCTCACCATCTTCATGTGTGCAAGAACAGAAGCTGACAGCACCTGGGCCTCCCGGCATCCCCATCTTCTACAATCTCATCGATGCAGTCAGCCAAAACGAGAAATTCTACGATTGGATTTATGACATGACGCTCAAGGTTTGTTGCCTTCCTCCCCTCCTGTCTGAATCCATTTCTATCTCACACTCTCGTTCAGTACGGCAAGGTGTGGGTGTTCGCCATCCCACGCAAGCCGCTCGACTTTGTCCTCATTGACCCGGCTGCGGTCAACCACGTCCTCAAGGCCAACTTTGAGAACTACGTCAAGGTACCCCGCCTTGCTCTGCACTGACGTGGTGTGCGGTGCGTTGTCGCTGATTCGCGCATGGCAGGGTGACGCGTTCAGGGAAAGGCTGTATCCCCTTCTGGGCGATGGCATCTTCAACACCAACGGCAGCAACTGGAAGCAACAGAGGCAGACCGCGAGTCACCTCTTCAAGGTGCGCGAACTACGCAACATGGTGCCCATCTTCGTCCAGCACGGCCAAGAGGTACGTTGCGATCGCCACGCACGCACACGCGTTCTCTTATCTCATTGCTCGTGACCGCCCAGGTGATCGAGATTCTGAAGGCGAACGAGGGTCAGGTAATCGACGTGCAGGAGCTCTTCTGTCGTGCGACCCTAGACTCCATTGGAGGTACGCTGCAGCTTTCTCCCTAGGCGAGACTGTGTGTGGAGGTGTCATGTGGCTTAAGACTCTAATTCTTTGGCATACACTGTAGAGATCGCCTTCGGCAAGGCTATCGGGTCACTGAAGAAGGATGTCAGCTTCTCCAAGGCCTTCAACACTGCCACCCTTGCATGCGACTACCGCTTCCGCTACCCCTGGTACAGGGTACGTTCGTGGACCATTCGCCTCAACCACACCCCCCAAAGCATTCCGTTCATTCCGCATTGTACAAGGCATTTACCCTACCGTGTTGTTCACAGTGGACCCCATGGTCGGAGATGGAGCGGAAGCTGCGTGCGTCGGTGCGCGACCTGAACGCGTTCGCGCAGGAGGTCATTGACGAGAGGCGACAGAAGAGCATCGACGAAGGGACCGACTTGCTCTCACGGTACTTGAGCATCGGCGACGACGATGGGCTGCCCTTCAGCGACCAGTACTTGCGGGACATCATCATGAACTTCATGTACGCGCAAACGTCCCCGTCGTGCCGCCTTGTGTGTTGGCTCAAGTCGACCTTTGCTCACTCGCTTGCCATGTAGTATTGCCGGACGCGACACAACCGCGCAGACGCTGACGTGGATGTTTTACCTGCTCTCCCAGCACCCTGATGTGCGGCAACAGGTACACGGCATGCCTGCACACCACATTGGGGGCGGCTCCTCTTGGTCTGACATGTCAGTCGCTTGTGTGTAGGTGGCCGATGAAATCAAGGGCGAGCTGAAGGGCGAGCTGCCCACCTATGACAACGTGCAACAGCTCAAGTGCCTCGAGCGCGTCATCGACGAAACGCTGAGGTATGCATATCGTGGTGCTGTCTCCCTATTTTGCTGGTCTCGTGCTCACGACGCCCTGCGTCACAGGCTCTATCCTCCGGTTCCTGTCGACGGAAAGTCTGCGGTGAACGATGACGTTTTGCCCGATGGCACCTTCATTCCCGCAGGGGTAATCAAACATTCTCCCCTGTGTCGTGTGTCGTGTGTCTTGTGTCGTGCGTGAGCGCCCATACATAGCACTCACACCTGCGCGATGGTCTTTCAGAGCGACGTAGCCTACAGTCCGTGGGTCCTGGGACGGCATCCCGACTATTGGGCCGACCCGCTGTCGTTCAAGCCCGACCGTTGGCTGGGCAGCGAACACAACGGCGGCAAGCCGGTACCCACCGTCGGCACGCTCCCCTTCATTCCTTTCAACTACGGACCTCGCACCTGCCTCGGCATCAAGATGGTACCCCACACCACACCACAACCACACCACGCACACGCAGCAGCGTCTAAAAGAGGGCGTTTTATTTTGCGGAGCGCAGGCCTACCTCGAGGTCAAGGTGCTGGCTTGTCTTATCTTGCAACAGCTGACTCTGGACCTTGTGCCCGGCCATGACGTCTCCTACCTGCCCGCCGTGACCATCTCGGCCAGGCACGGCATGAAGATGATCCCTGCCCTGTCCGCCCAGTAGTAGTCGGCACCTGGGTTTAAAAAAAAGAAAATTAGAGAAAAAGAAAATTAGAGAAAAAGAAAACGCAACTTTTCTTCCGCAGAAAAAGACGGGCCGAAGAGGAAGATGGAGAAGGAGGCAAAGGAAGACGAAGACAGGTGGGGAGAGCAGGAAAGTGGCGCTGGCGACGAGGACAACAACGAGCAAATGGAAGAGGAGGTTGCCAGAATTCTGGGGCTCCCTTTCGAAGGTGAGCAGGGAGGAGAAGGAGAACGGGCCTGGCCCTCTTTTACGTGGACCCCACCTGGCATGGAGATCCCCCTACCACCCAACTCACTGCCAGCACCATGGC
>CACVKS010001268.1:0-11045 GCA_902749335.1 Acanthamoeba triangularis
TGCCAGCAGGATTGACGTACTTGATGTGAATGCCCACCTGGTTGGTGTACATGGGCCTCATGTTGGCCACAATCGCTTGGATGAAGATGAGCGAGTTGTCCTTGCCCGTAATCACGAAGCTCGTGGAATCGTAGAGGTCCGCGTCGTCCCTCAGCACGATCTGCAAATCGCTTTCCTCGACCCTCCTGATGAAATCATCACCAGCCTTGGGGTGGAACACGGGCTCGGGCTTCGACGATCCAAACATGATTAAGTGTATTGACGATGAGAAAGTATAGGATGTCGCGATCGATGCGAGTAGATAGATGGTTGTGTGCTGTCTGAATTCACACGTTCACCACGCTGTAGAACGTTTTGTGCTGCGGCAAGGGKGCYTTTGAATTYCATCCACTCRCAYCCCATCTYTGATTTTTTCGACCAATCAMCGCWGCCACAAGMCYTTCCTGTGGGACAACCAAGCWGCTGAGTCGCGYAAAATTCACAGCAGGCCTCCACCCTTCTCACCCCAACGAAAAAGAGAAGAGCTGTGTTGTCTGTACATTGGTAAGAAAGAGTCACGCTGTTTGTTACAAAGTGGTGGAAGAGTTTGAGCAGTGACGTCAGCTGAAGTACTCTTGGAGAGTGCTGATGAGGTCCTGCTCATCGGTCTGCCCGAACCAGCTGACGTCGAGGTCGAGACAGCCCTCGATCTCTTCCTTCTTGGCCTCCAGCGCACACGAGCTGCCGCTGCCCCAGCTTCGCAACGTGGCAGCGGTGGCGGGTTCCTCCGCCAGCCACTCGCAACTCGCTGGCACGAGCGTGGGCTCGTCCAGGCATGGTCGGTGCTCTTCGGCGAAGTAGAAGCTCGCCGTGGACGACGTCGTGGTCGTGCTGAACTGCTGGCCCTTGCTCTCCTCGTCGATGATGGACTCGCACTTGACAAAGACCGGTGCCGTGCCGCAGCACAGCTCCTCGGCGGCGCCCGACTCGAGCAGCACGGTGGTCAGCGTCGGCGAGGAGCACAGTGGCGACAACGAGGGCGATGTGGTGGAGCCCTCCCTGAGCATGGTCGAGTGGTACTCGTCGCTGCTGCTGGTGCCGCGATGCACGGACTGCGGCCACTCGACCGAGCTCGTCGTGCAGGTTGGTGATGTGCAAGCGGCTACGAAGTTGAGGCTTTGCATTCGCTCGCTGTTCTCGCGCATGAGCTGCTCCTTCTCCTTCATCACCTCGCTCAGGTACCACTCGAGCCGTCGCTTCTTCTCGCGTTCCATGCTTATCTCGTTGGCCAGCTCCTTCACCAGGTCCAACACCTCTGCGCCGCGCTTTTCTTGGTTGTGGTGCGGATGCTGGGGCGGCTGCGTCTCGCTATAGAGTCTCTTCATGCTCTACGTGCGTGTGCCTGTGCCTATGGGATGCGCGCAGTATCTGTTCTTATCCGCTCGCTCTAGGGCGTGTGTGTGGTTGAGAGTTGTGACCAGCTTGGGCCAAGCCTTTATAGGAGGGAGCCGGTGAACAGACGTCCGTGTCACGCGCGCTCGTGGGAAGCGGACAGACAGGTGCGCTCCAGTCGTATCGGAAGAACAGGCCCGCGGGCGGCGCAGCTCGGCGACCCGTCCCCTTCCTGGTAAGGCAGGTGGGGAAGGTTCCAAGATCAGACCCACACTTTCCCGAGAACGCACAGAGAAATCCCACCAACCAGGACATTCCACGTCAGCTTCGATGAGTTCCACCAGAAACTGTACGGCCAGCTGCCAACCCTGGGCATGTGTCCCTTGGGGCTGGTGCGTCGACCTCAACACCGGTTGCGCGCCTACACCACACGCACAAACACGCATGCGCTCTCTGTGTCTACTACGGCCAGTGCCGAGCATGAGCCAATCCTCGGGAAGCCCAACTGTGAAAATCCCACCTCATGCACTGAAGCCAGAGGCGGACAAGAATACGCCCAGATCCAACCTTCTTCTTCAACCAGATCGTCGTCGCGGCGAGGACAGCTGCACACAAGTGCACCCTGGTGGTGCACTCGGGCAATGTACCAGGAGGTTGCCGCCAGCTCACTCGGCCCACACGGCCACTTCGGGCATTGTGGCCAATTGGCCGAGACTGAAATGTGGGGTAGAGAAAAGCGAAGAGAAGCGAAGGAAACGGTCCTTGCGCTGTATTAGTGCGGGAAGGTCCGGCGGGAACGTCAGCATCAACATGTCGGCTGGGGAGGAGCAAGGAGGCTGGACGGTCCGGGGCACGCTGACGGCAGAACAGACGGACGCGCTCGAGGCCTTCCGGGCGCGCCTGTTCCGGGGGAAGACCCCGGCCGAGGCTGGCGAAGCCGAGAGCGGTGCCGGCAGTAAAGAGGGCAAACACACCACGAAGAAGAAGAAGAAGGAGAAGAAGGAGAAGGCCGGCCATGAAGAGAAGGCTGCCGAAGAAACCGACGAGGTCGAGGCCGACGGCGGCGAGTTGACGGATGATCAGCGGCGGTGGCTGGACGACATGTGCCTCTGCCGGTACCTGCGAGCTCGCGATTGGGACCTCGACAAAGCCGAGGTATTGCCCCCCCCCACGATTTTAAATGCAAGCCGATTATTAAACGATTAAATCCAATTTGAGATTAATGGATTCATTCAATTGTGTGCAGGAAATGATCAGGGCCACTCTGGCCTGGCGTGCTGAGTACAGACCGGAACTCATCACCGCGGAAGACATTGAACCTGAAGCGGAGCAGGGCAAGGTAATACCGGTTGTGTTGTGACCTCACCCTGCCCCACACTTCATTGCCTGTCTTCTCGTTGTCGTATTGTGTCGACTTTCCTCTTCACACCTCCCTTCGTGATGTCGTATGGCACTTCTGGCGTTCGTGTGGTCTCTGATCTCTCCGCGTGTGCGATGTGGTCACGCACCCGCAATGATGTGATCAAGATGTACTTCAATGGCCAGCACGACAAGTTCGGCCGGCCTGTGATCTACATGAAGCCGGTGCGCGATACGTCCAACGACCGCGTCATCAAGGTGTGTACCACCATCGACCGCAGGCTGGTGTCACACAACGTGGGTTAACTCATCCTCATCGTGCGCGGTGTGTGTGTGTCGTGTGTCGGGCGTTGTATTGCTGCAGTTGAAGTACCTTGTGTGGATCTTGGAGCAGGCTATTGCCGCAATGGACGCCTCGAAGGGCGTGGAGAAGATGGTGTGGGTGGCCGACTTCAAAGGCACCGGCATGCGCACCTCCTCCGTCGGCAACATGCAAGTCAGCATGGATTGCATGCACGTCTTGCTGAACCATTACCCCGAGGTCGGTGTTGCCGCCCAGTTATGGTTGTGTGTGTGCGCGCGCGCCGTAATTGACTCACTTCGTGCCCGCGTCGTCCAGCGCCTGGGCGTGGCCTTCATGACTAACACGCCGTGGGTCTTCTCGGCCTTCTGGAGCGTCATCAAGCCGTTCCTGAACGAGGTGACCCTCGCCAAGGTCCAGTTCATCAACGGCAAGAAGGACTTTGCTAAGATTCTTGAGGCACGTCACCCCAGCCACCTGTCGACGGTTTGCCGGTCTCAACCGTTGGTTTCTTTGGTGTGTCGTGTGTGTGTGCGTGTGCGTGTGCGGTGCAATCAGGTGATCGACGAGGAGGCGCTCGAGGAGGACTACGGCGGCAAGGTGGTGTTCGAGTACGATCACGAGACCTGGAAGGCGCAGTACTTGGCCAAGAAGAAGGAGGCCGAGAAGGAACAAGAGCACGAAGGCGACGAGGACGAGGACACTGCCACCGAAGACAAGTCGCACGACGACGACACCAGCGAAAAGAAGAAAAAGAAGAAGACGAAAAAGAAGAGCAAGGCGAAGAAGGAGAAGAAACGCGCCGAGCAAGCCCAGACCGCGGAGGAGAAGTGTGCTTAAGGTATTCCAAGTATTTAATTACAATTTTGATCTTTCGGCAACCATGCAAACCCACAGTCGCTGTGAGGTCAGCAGGTGCTCACCTGGTCCCTGAGATGGCACGATTACGATTGTTTAATATATTTACACTCCTTGGGCTGCCTTATGTTTGAGTGTGCACGAGCGAGCAGGCTCTCACGACTTGGACACGGCGAACCCCAAAAACGTCTTCCGTCTGTTCTTCTTCTCCGCGGCGCTTGGCGGGACGGGCGGGGTGTCATCGGCCAGCGGTTCATTCTTGCTGCTGCTGCTGCTCGCGCCGTCAACGAGGATTGGAGGGCCGGTGGCACGTCGAGTAGGCACGCTGGCCGCCTCGCCCGCATTGACGTTCATATCGTCGGCCTCGTCGCTCAGATCATCATCGAAGCTCGTGCTCTGTTTGCGGTCAAGCTTGCTGTCCTCCTTCTTCCACAGCTTCTTGTCGCTCTGCGGCTTGAAGCTGATGGTCGAATCGTCGGCCCTATAGTCGTAGGACATGGCCGACGCCATCGCCTTGCGCGCCGTCGCCTTCGACAGACTGCCGCCGGAGGGCCGCCGCTGATCGGGCGGCGAGCCGCCCGAGAGGATCGACGACGGCGACTTGGGCGGCGACGAGGCCATGTCGCCGATGGACAGGGTGTTGCGCAGCGACGACGAGCGGTGGCTCATGGCCGCCAGCGGCGACGGGGCCGACGGCGGCGAGCCGTGACGGGGGCTGGCCGTGATGCAGCTGCCCGTSCGCGACGGGCTGTTGGGCGYCAGGATCGAGTCCAGMGGTGCGGCGGGCTTCTTGGTCTTCCGCTCCTTGCGCGCATCGGCGAGCATGCCCGCCACCGAGGGCCCGCCAGCGTTGAYCGGTGGCGACGACGATAACGAGGGCGAAGGCGATGATGACGRYGAAGSCGATGAGGGTGACTTGGGAGACGASGGGCCGCTGGATCGCTGACGCATGAAGATGTTGGCCCGGGTGGGCGACGAGATGGCCGCGGAAGTCTGGCCAGCCGACGCCGAGGTGGGGAGCGAGGACAGCGAGGCATGCAGCTTGCCCAGGTACGTTTTGGGCGATGCGCGCGACGAGCCGCTACCGTCCGTCCCGCCTTCGCCCTGCTGCTGCTGCTGCGCCTTGGGCGAGATCGGTAGCGCGTCCACCGAACTCGCCTTTCTCAGTCCACCCGGCACCATGTCCGGGTTGGAGCGCTCCACGTACTCCTCCTCTGCACCTTAGGGGGGGGGAAGTGTCAGCAAGTGTATGCGTGCGGTGTGCGGTGTGTGTACCATCATCGTCTTCGTCGGTGGAGGTCTTGGAGTCTTCCCAGTAGTCCTCCTGCAGCCATGGCTGGCCAGCGTTCGGGTTCTGCCCCGACGACGCGGTGCCGGTGAGGCCGAGCGACGTCGCCGCTCGGCCGATTCCCCGCTGCTGCCCCTGGTGGATCTGGTTCACCACCGGAAGGTTGGCCGACTGACTCAGGGACTGCGCAGGCTGCGCTTGCGGCGAGGCCGCAGCGTTGGCCCCCTTGGCCGTCTTCACAACGGAGGCGCCGTTCTCACGGCCCGACTTCCTCGCCGGCCCCTTTGCAAAGAAGAAAGCGGCGTGTGGAGGTTCAGACCAGACCGCCACGTGCAGAGCTACAGCGCAAAAGAAGCTACACGATAAGTGGTACCTTGTGCACCGCGCTGATGAGACTTAGGTTGAGACTGAGCCGTCGTGTTCGCTTCGTGTCTTTGGACTCGCTCGAACTGGTTCGCACCGAGTCGTCTGCGTGTGGAAAAGGTTCGTTTAGTAAAGTGATCAGCACTCTTCGCAATGCCCTCGACTTCGCAATGCCCTAGAGAAGCTGCAGAATGGGCCTGCACGCACCACTTGCCCAGCTCTGGTTGCGAGTGGCGATATCGGACCCCGACCCCGTGACGCTCTTGCTCTTCTGCGGCTCCCGTAGGGCCTGCGCGAGCAACTTACCCTGTTCGGTCACCTCCGGCAGATCCTGCGCACCACATCACACAGTAGACGGTTGGCGTGTGTCGTGTGTCGTGTGCGGTGGTACGTGTGTTGGTTGTGCAGTTCGAGGCCTCACCTTCTTGGGCAGCCCGAGGAAGTGCTGGAGGCACTCCCAGCACCGCTCCTTCTCCACGTCCTCCACGGTCATGAGCGTCCGATTCCGCAGGTCGAGCTCTGAGTTCCGCTGGTCGCGCGTGCTGGTCTCCCCGTCGTCATCGTCGCCGCCACCACTGCCGGTCTCCACCTTGGCCTCGTCCTCCGACGCGTCGGCGGTCAGCTCGCCCCCGCTCTCGCTGCGGGCCAACTCCAGCACCCCACCCGCCCCCTCTACAGCGCCGTTCTTCTCCTCGTGGTGCTTCCCATTGGCCTCTCGCGTCTTCGGTGTGTGCAAGCTCTCCGCTCGCAGCAGTTTCTCACAGTCCTGATAACACGTCACGACACGACACACGGACAATCAGGTTGCGTCAGGGGAATGGCTCACGGGTCAAAGACTGGCGCGGCCGGTGGGTACCAGTGATCGGTACTGTTCGGCCACCTGCAGGGTAGTGCGACCCTCGGTGTCGAGCAGCAGGTCGTTCTTGCCCTTGCACCCGCGCTTGAGCAGCAGGCTGAGGCACCGCACGTGGTTGAAGTAGGCCGCGTAGTGCATGGCCGTCCACCCTCGGTCGTCCAGCAGAAACGGCGAGCCTCCATTCTGCGTGAGCGCCTCCACGTAGACGATGTTGTCGAGCTCCACCGCCTGATCCAGTACCAGCCAAGGGAACAGACGCCCGGGGGGGGGGGTGACGAGTCAGCGCAAGCACTTGGAGGAGGTGTAAACGCGAGGGCCTCAGGCGGTGGGGGTCGCACTCTGTGCAGTGGCGTTTTGTGTTCGTGGTTGGGATTGGGCCAGTTCACGTTGGCTCCCTGGTACATCAGCATGATGAACTTGGCCACGTTGAACGCGTCCTCCTTGTTGGATACCAAGCTGTACAACTCCTGCATTGGTGGTTATTGATTGTGGTCACCATGGTGGTGGGTCACAGGGTGGTCAGCACACGTCCATATATATATATATTCCCCTGAGCTCAGGGTGCGTACCTCGGATAGCTCATCGGGCGTGGAGGTGGTCGGGGTGAAGTAGACCTTCTCGGCGTACTTGGCCTTGATGTGTTTCCTCCGCCACTCAGGCGTGATCTTGCTTAGGTGCGGCACCACGTTCGAGGACATGGCGGCCTCAAAGAGCTTGTTCGACTTGGTGTTGCCCAGACACTTCATCATCTGCGCAAACAAACGGACAAACGAACCAACAAAACAGCATTTCACGTCGTCAAGCCTCGCTCGCACTTGCACGCGACAAGGTGTGTAGAGACGTACGATGAGCAGCTCGGGGTCCCACTTGTCCAGGGTCAGAGACCGGACCTTGGAGATGTGCGTCCCCAGGCTTCGGTGCACTCCCGAACACTCCAGACAGATCAGGATGCCCAGGTTGATCGAAGCCCACTCCGGTTCTGCGATTGGCGTGTCAGTCAACGCGTCACATGGGGTTGAAGGTGGCGCGGCGTATATACCCTTGCTTCTGCAATCCGCGCACTTGTCGTTGCCGGGAACGGACCGCAGGATGTTGAGGTACCGCATCTGCTCCTGGTCGTGCGTGCTGGCGGTGGTAGTTGTGGTGCCGCTGCCAAAGGACATGTGGCGCTCCAACCTCCCGCGGTTTTCGCCGGCGCTCGGGACCGGAGGCGGGGTCCCTATTCTCGGGCTAGACTGCACCAACGACCCGCCTCTCGATCGCACCGCTGGCGTCGCGTCGAGGTCCTGCACCCATCCCTATGAGCTTTGTTCTCGCGTGGGGCAGACGCCATTCGCGCGCGCGCGTGTGTGTCGGGCGCGCATGGTGGGTGTCGATACGGACCTGTGAGTTGAGGGATTGGCTGATGGCCTCTTGGATGGCTGCCACCCATTCCTTTCGGTCGCCTTCGGTTTCGGCGGCGAACACGATGGGCTTCTTTTTGCCGGGCGTCATGATCTCGAACTTGTGTTTGGCCGCTTCCTTCAACCCCACGGTCGATCTGGACCTCGCCGGGACTCGGACCGTGCAGAGCACTATATCCAACACGCTATCGTTGTCCACCTCCTACATCACGCGACCACCATTGCCGATGAGACCACTCCGAGAAACACAGCCAACACAACTACAACAACGAGGAAAGGAGGAGAGTACCTTTCCCACTTTACAATAGAAGAGGCCGTCCCGCAGGACATACCAGTTTCGCACCCACTTGTTCTTCACCCGGCTCTTTTCGTTCATGTGCAGCAGATACCCCTCCTTCGTCGACACCACCTCCTTTTCTCGCGTGGCCGCGACCTGGTCGATGTGCAGCTTCATCTGGTCCATCCGTGGCTTGATCGTCTTGAAGATTTCGCAGCCCCTGTAGAGGTCACCCATAGGCCGACGTCAAGATATATTCGACGCACCCCCGTCACTCACTCTCCACCGGGCCAAAGGGGCACAACGCACCGAATGAAGTACTGGTGTTGGGAAGCCATCAGGTCGTAGAGGTAGCTGAGCAGTTTTTGTTCCACCTTCACATCGATCTTGTCCAGCCGCGACGCCAGATCGGCCCTCTTCTGGTTGAGTCCCTCCCGTAGTCGCTCCATTTCTTGCGTGAACTGCAAGCAGCACGGGACATGGTAATCAGCGTCGATCGACCAAACCGTAGTCTCATTGTAGAGGTAAAAGAAGAGTGGCGCACCTCGATCAGCCGCGACTGGTCGATGGCGTTGTGTTTCGTGATTCCTCCCTTGACGTTGGCCAGTGTGCTCTCGTACTCGGACATCGCCTTGTCCACTCTCTTTTTCGCCTCCTGTAGAGTGGACCAGCATTAAAAAAGAGTCACTGCAGGTGTGCCCAAAGCCGAGGGCGTACCGCTGTGGCTATGAAGTCGTTCTCGATGAACTGTGCCAATGGCTCGCTAAAGTCTCGCCCGCACCGCTCCATCTGCAAATGACGCAGTACACGTCGCGCATTCCGAGAGTCGGTTTGGGTGCGAGTGGCAGGAGCAGGGGGCGAGTCGGGAGAGACAGACTGAGACGCGTACCATTTGGTTCCCCTCTTGTGATATGGCTTTCATGGTCTTTCCAAAATATCGGAGAATGGTGACTATGGACACGACCGAGTAAGCAAGGGGTGTCGAGCAGACCGGCACACATATAACAGGAAGAAGAGATTTCTCGGGGGGGGTAGGGTGGTGGTACGCACCAAGCTCTTCGTTGGTCTCCACAAACGTTACAAACTTGAGCATCTTCTCAGCAAAGTCCGTCATATCCACAGAGTACGCTGATCGGATCGGTCACATGGTGAAGGAGATGTGAGATGTGACGTGGATAACGATCAATCACAACTAAACGAGGGAAATCAAGATGTGAAGGAGAGGATGGAGTGTGGAATTTGATGTAATATCAAGACGAGGCCGGATGGTAAAGGGGGCGGGGGCGCACATCGTCCGGTTTCGTTCCATTTCTCAGAGGCCCGTAGGATGGCCTTGGTCGAGTCCCGCAGGTCCACGGAGCGTTTGAGTGACCTGTTGAGGGACTCGAAGTCCTGTGGGTTGGCCTTGGCCCCGCTCATCCTCTCTCTCTTTCTCTCACACCACTCTCTACTCTATCTCTCCCAACGTTGTCTCTCGATCCACTATTCAATCACTCTATCAGTTTGGCCCCCCTCTTCGTTGGAGAAAGGAAAGACCCGCGTTGCCTACCGAAGGGGTTGGGGGGCGGCGAAAGCCGGAAAAAGCCTCGGATAATAGCGATAGTAATTTTAAAAATGTACGAGTATTCTAGATGAAGCGTGTTTCAAATTCCAAACGAATAAGCAGAGCGTGAGAAGACAAGCAGGCGAGGCACGAAGGCGAACCTTTATTGGTGCTGAGGCATGGCGGTCAGCATCATGAGCGCACCAGGGCCGTAGGACTGGCTCAGCTTGGTCTTGAGCTTATGTGCGGTCGTTTCGTCGAACAGACTCGGTCCATCGGCTTTGGTGCAGCTGGCTGAGGCAGTGGGCAGGGAGGTGTGGAGGCGGTTGGTGTCAAAGTCGTAGGGCAAGTAGCCGCCGTGCCGATGCCAGAAGAGCGACGACCCCTGCACCGACACCAACGCCACGTACTTGGCGGCCGGGCCAAGGCCGCTCGTGCGAGCGCACTCAGTGGCCTTCTCGCTCAGCAGACGGCCAAGGCCGAGTCCCTGACGGCGCGGGTCGACAGTCACTTCGTGGATGAAGTAGGCATCGGCCGGGTGCGGTACGGCCCACTCGTGGCTCGACAGAGCCGGAGGATCGTCCAGCCGCGATGGGTACGACACGAGATAGCCCACCAACACGGGCTCCGCGCTGTCGTCTTCTTTAAGCTCAGCCACCCAACAGCCCTGCGGGTAGGCCGCCAGCTTTCGCTCGTAGTGGTCCGCCTGCACGCGGAGGAGACCAAGTGAGCTGTAGAAATCTTTTAAACTGTTTGGGGGGGGGTCACGCACCGTCTCGTGGAGGCTGGGGTCGGAGTAGGCAATCACCTGAATGGACCACGCCGCCGGAACATCACGCAGGGCCATGGGCCTCAGTGTGGGCGTCTTGGCACAGCTCCGCTCCTCCATCTTTCTCCGTCAAGCCTGCCGGAAAGAGAGCCAGAAGAGCGAAGTCTGCAAGAAAGTACACCACTTGCTGACGTCATCTACCCACGCAAGAAGACCGTCTTCAGACGGGGTTGTTGAGTTGCAAAGTTGCAGTCTTTGTTCACGGCCGCGAAGGGCGCGCTCTAAGAAATACACGTTGACGTTCCGCATGTGGTGGCTTCGGGGCTCTCGTCTGGCTTGAAGGTGATGACTCGCGGGAGCTGCGCCGATCGGGCCGACAACGGCGTCGCGGGAGCACTCGAGGGATGGAGAAGGGAGGCGGGAGGAGGTATTTACACTTATGATGGCCGTCGTCATGAGACCTTGCTCTCCATCAGCTTTATACACTTGTCTCGTTCCTCCTCGGCGATCTCCAGCTGCTTGACCAGCTTCTCGTTCTCGTCCAACACCTCGAGCAGATCCTTGGTCAGCCCTTTGAGCTTCTCCCTGAGCTCCTCGACCTGCGCCATCAGCTCGAGCCTCTCCGTCTTGTGCGATTCCACCATCATCATCCTCGTG
>CACVKS010001269.1:0-11045 GCA_902749335.1 Acanthamoeba triangularis
GCAGTAGAGGAGGCCGGCGACGATCTGGCGAAAGAGCTTGAGGGCGTTGGGAACGGAGAGGCGTCGGTAGGTGGAGATGTAGTCGTAGAGGTCGCCGCCAGAACAGAACTCCATTACAATACAGGTGGTCTCGGGGGTGTCGATGACCTGGTACAGCTTGACGATGTTGGGGTGGTCGAGCACGGTCATCACACGCAGCTCTCGCTTGATGCGCGCCAAGTCGGCCGCCTCCATCTGTGCTTTCTTCATKATCTTCACCGCCACCTTCTTTCTCGTYACGATGTGCTCCGCGAGCTTCACCTTGCCGTATCGCCCCTCGCCTATGGTCTTTATGATTACATAGTTGCCTATCGTCTTCTC
The DNA here is from genome assembly GCA_902749335.1 of Acanthamoeba triangularis. Lineage (NCBI taxonomy): Eukaryota > Discosea > Longamoebia > Acanthamoebidae > Acanthamoeba > Acanthamoeba triangularis. The sequence goes on from CACVKS010001269.1 coordinate 361, forward strand.
TCTCCTCTTCAACGGCTCTGTTCMAKAAGAAACACAACAACCTCTCGTTAGGCAAGGTCGTACTTYGTCTAGATGAAAGAGGGGGGGGGCAAGGTACCTGGTGCTTTCTCTTTCCTCTCCCCCACCATCCGCTTGAGGAAAGACATGTCTTCCTTCTCGAGATGCGAGTCCCTKCGACCACGCAAGCAGCCCCTCGCCYGCACTCACCACCTCGTCGATCTTTCCTGTCTTCTCGCGTGTTCCCTAAGACAAGGAAGGACCCACCAGGGACAGCCAGTTCCTAATACGCGCCGAAGGAGGGTTGTTGAGGAGGAAGGGCAACAGGTGCTCATTCGTCCCAACTTGGATACGGCGGGCCACCTTCCTAAACCCGTGCTACCGCGCAGCGGTTGGTCTCGAATTTCGAGAAAGCTCCGTTGCACCGCGACCATTTCCGCCAAAACATGGGGTGGTGTGGCCTCCTTTCGGAGTCGCGGACATTGCCTGTGACACTCACAGGGTGTGGGGCACACGCTCCAAGCTTTCGGGGCCATGAAGCCGCGACCAGACTCGTACCGTGTGTACCGGTCGCACAGGCACAGACCACTTTAGAGCTTTGAATCGGGCTTTGAATCGGGATTGGTGGCAGCACAACTGCGATTAGGACGACGGACCAAGAAGAAGAGCGAAGGGGCAATGGGGGCGACACGACCTGCACACCACACAGCACAACACGCACGCACACACACAGAGCATCATGGCATCAGCAAAGGAGAGGTTCCAGCAACTGGCGGAGCAGGAGGCGGCTGCGCAGAAGCAGCGCGAGGCGGAAGAGAAGAAGCGAGAGGAGGAGAGGAGGAGGAAGGCGCAGGGCGGCCAGACCAAGATCGGCACTACGAAGGGTCAGATCAAGGCCTTCGCAACTGGTACCCGGCTTGTGCATGCTTGAATTGGTGATTCGGCGCTAATCTCTTGCTTTCATTTCTTCTTGTGCAGCCTTCGAGGCCATCGCCGACGGCGACGACGTGGAGATCAGCGTGAAGAATGGTGGTTGGAACACCTCCAACGTGACGTCCGACAGTCGAGGCAAGTGGGTAGGTGGCCCTGCTGGCATGCAGGCCCAGCGTATCGAGAAGGAGAAGCCCACGGCTCCCCCTCCGCCCAAGAGCATCGCTGATCTTCCCTAAAGTGCCATCTTTGTAGGCATTGCACGCTTGTAATAATGTAAACAATCTCTCTTGATACAACGTTGCAGAGAGGGGGGGGGGTAGAATTATTTGTTCCTTTTCCTTCTGTCTTTTCCCCTTTCTTCGCGAGGCGATTGTTGGATCCGCCACAGGAGATCGAACAGCTGAATCGTGGCCCTTGCTCACTGAGGGAGCGTCATCCATCAGCCTCATCATGCACATCTACAACCTCACCCTTCAGCGGGCGACCGCCATCACCCACGCCATCTTTGGCAATTTTTCGGCGCCCAAGGCTCAAGAAATCGTGGTGGCTAGGGGCAAGGTGCTTGAGCTCCTGCGACCGAACGACTTCAATGGAAAGGTGCAAACCGTACTCTCGGTCGAGGTATTCGGCACCATCCGCTCGATCGTGCCCTTCCGACTGACTGGTGCGCCCCTATCTAAGCCTCCCCCCCTTCCAAATCTCTCGAAATTATTTCATTGTGCGCTCGAGGTTTGGGTCCGAGTTCGCTAAATTGTTGAGATTGTAGGCGACACGAGGGATTACATCATCGTGGGGTCGGATTCGGGACGGATCGTGATTTTGCAGTACAACAACGAGAGGAACACCTTCGACAAGATCCATCAGGAGACGTTCGGCAAGTCAGGCTGCCGACGCATCGTGCCCGGCCAATACCTTGCCGTGGACCCCAAGGGACGAGCGGTTATGATTGGTACGTTGATTTTCGCTCTGCTTCTCCTCGCTGGTGCACCGCCTTGCTCACTCACATCCATAACAGGCGCCGTGGAGAAGCAAAAGCTGGTGTATATCCTCAACCGCGACTCTGCAGCAAGGCTCACCATCTCCTCGCCGCTTGAGGCGCACAAGTCACACACCATCAACATTCACATGGTGGGCGTTGACGTGGGCTTCGAGAACCCCATCTTTGCCACTCTCGAGGTCGACTATGCCGATGTTGATCACGATCCCACAGGCAAGGAGTTCGAGGCCCTGCACAAGAACCTCACCTTTTACGAGGTACTCTTCTTCTGCTTCTTCTCTTCTGCGTTCTCCACACGCGGGGCTGTGCTAACTGGATTGGTCTTTAGCTTGACCTCGGTCTCAACCATGTGGTGAGGAAATGGAGCGAACCCGTGGACATCACCGCCAACATGCTCGTCGCCGTGCCTGGCGGTTCCGACGGCCCCGGTGGCGTGCTCGTGCTGGGCGAGAACTTTGTGGTCTGGAAGAACCAGGGCCATCAGGAAGTGCGTGCTGCCCTGCCCCGCCGAAAGATTCTGGGCGAGGAGCGATCAGTGCTGATCGTGTCCGCCACAGCGCACAAGCAAAAGGTACTTCACACCGATTCTGTGGTGTTCGGCCAACTGCTCTGCTGACCTTTTATTCTCTCTCTCTCTCTCTCCAGGACCTGTTCTTTATCCTGCTCCAAAGCGAGTACGGCGATATCTACAAGGCGACGCTGGCCTGGGAAGAGGACAACGTCAGCGCCATCAAGATCAACTACTTTGATACTGTGCCGACGTCGAACGCCATGTGCATCCTCAAGACCGGTTTCCTCTTCGTGGCCGCCGAGTTCGGCAACCAGTACGAATGGCCCCTTTGTCGTGCTTTGGTGTTTTTTGACACGCGTTCTCTAACGCTCGTCCGCACACAGTTTCTTGTTCCAGTTCCAGTCTATCGGCGATGAGGAGGAAGAGTCCACAATGGACCAAGACGAAGACGAGATCCCCACCTTCGACCCCCAGCCGCTCAAGAATTTGATTGCCATCGATGAGATCGAGAGCCTTGCGCCCATCATGGACTTCAAGGTACACCACACTTGCCTTATCTGCTGCACAACGACTCCAGTCAAAGGTGTCTCATGGCTCGCGCCCCATCCAGGTCGCCGACATGGTGAAAGAAGAGACCAAGCAATTCCTCACACTCTGCGGCCGTGGTCCTCGATCGTCGCTCCGACTCTTGAAGCACGGTCTTGCGGTAGCCGAGATGGCCGACTCACCGCTTCCCGGCAATCCCAACAACATCTTCACCGTCAGGAAGAACGTGGCCGACGAGTACGACAGCTACATCATCGTCTCCTTCCTGAACGCCACCCTCGTCCTTTCCATCGGCGACAACGTTGAAGAGGTCAAAGGTACAACTCCTCGCCTTTTTCGCTTTAGCCTCTTTTTCGGTGTTGTACCCCACACATGGGACTCACCGCTTCCCTTTCTCTGCACGCGTACAGATGCCGGCTTCAACGAGAACGCGTCGACGCTGAACGTGGGGCTCGTGGGCGATGATTCGCTGGTGCAGGTGTTCCCGACCGGCATCCGCTTCATCAGGAGCGACAAGCGTATCACCGAGTGGCCCACGCCAGCCCGGAGGACGATCGTCCGTTCGGCCATCAACAACAAGCAGGTCGTCATCGCCCTCACCGGCGGCGAGCTCCTCTATTTCGAGCTGGACATCACTGGGTCGCTGGTTGAAGTGGGCCGAAAGGACATGGGCCGGGACATTGCCTGCATTGACATCGCTCCCATCCCCGAAGGTGCGCTCCCTCCACAAGTTCGACATTGAATGGTTCGTTGCCGCCTCTCTGCACAAACTGACCTGACCAACGGCGTCTCGTGATTTTAATGAACAGGTCGCCTGCGTGCTCGCTTCCTGGCTGTCGGCGACTACGAGAATACGGTGAGGGTTCTGTCGCTGGATCCCGAGGACGTGTTCTCCTCGCTGGCACTGCAGGCGCTTCCCGCGCCGCCCGAGTCCCTCTGCATCGTGAAGATGAAGGGCGGCACCGACTCTAGCGCCGGCACCCTCTTCCTCAACATCGGTCTCACCAACGGTGTGCTTCAGCGAACCGTGCTGGACAAGGTCACCGGCGAGCTTTCCGACACGCGGACCAGGTACCTCGCCCTCCCAGCACGTCAGAACTCAGCATCGCTTGTTCAGTGCACTGAGCTGCCGATCGCCATCGCGTGTTCGCAGGTTCCTTGGTTCGCGCCCGGTGAGGCTGCTGAAGCTGCGAGTCGGCGACCAGCCGGCCATGCTGGCGCTCACGAGCAGGGCGTGGTTGTGCTACAACTACCAGCTGCACCTTCACCTCACCCCGCTCTCCTACCCCGCATTGGACTACGCCTCCAACTTCTGCTCCGAGCGCTGCCCCGAGGGCATGGTTGCCACCATCGGTAACGCCTTGAGGTACGTGCCAGCGTCTCTGGCATCAGCGCGCTAAGCTCTGGTCACCACGCGCCGCGTCGAGTGCTGATGATGGGGTTCCTCGCTCTCTACAGGATCATCTCGCCCGAGAGGCTGGGTGAGGTCTTCCACCAGGAGCATATCCCGCTCCGCTACACGCCCCGCAAGATGCTGGTGTACCCGACGACCGGCAACCTCATTACCATTGAGACGGACCACAACACCTACCCGGCGCTCATCCAGGGCGGCTTGAGGCAGAGGCTGGTGGAGGCCCAGCAGGAGCCCAGCGCTGCCGCTGCCGATGGCGAATCGGTGCGTTACTGCTTCTTCCCTCTTTTAACTGGACGCCCAGCGGCCCGCGTATGGTCGTTATACTTATTGGCTGACTCGCTTCGTTCCTTGGCGCCTTTCAGGGCGCGGTCAAGAAGGAGAAGGAGGAGGAAATGGAGACCGAGGACGGAGAAAAGACAAAGGAGGCCAAGATGAGAAAGCTCGAGGAGCTGCAGCGAGAGCAGGCGGAGCGAGAGGAGTCTGCCAAGGTGTTTGGCACGGAAAAGCCAGGTGCGCTCCGGCCTCGTCCGCGTCTCGCGCTGGTTGCCTTTTGCTGATGTTCCCCCCCCCCCAATCGTCTGGCGCAGGCGTGGGCAAGTGGGCAAGCTGCGTCCGTTTGCTGGACGTGAACACCAAGCAGACGATCGACATCGTCGAGCTCGACAACAACGAGGCTGCCTTCAGCGCCTGCACTTGCGTCTTCCACGACAGGGGAGGCGAGATCTTCCTGGTCGTGGGCACGGCTAAGGGCCTCGTGCTCAACCCGCGAAGCTGCGACGCAGGTGCGCCGACACCGCCGCTTTGCCAACCGTTTCATGCGTGGGCACAATGGCTCACCCCCGTTCTTGCTTCTTGTCACTGTGACGCTTGCAGGTTACATCCACGTCTATCGTCTGCTCGATGGCGGCAAGAGGTTCTCGCTGGTCCACAAGACGCAGGTTGAGGGCGTCCCCACGGCCGTCTGCGGCTTCCAGGGCCGTTTGCTCGTGGGCATCGGCAAGATGCTGCGCATCTACGACCTCGGTAAGCGCAAGCTCCTGAGGAAGTGCGAGAACAAGGGCTTCCCCCACTGCATCCAGAGCATCACCACCCAGGTACCTACTCTCTTTCTCTCACGCACAGACAGGGCGTTGGGCTAATGTGGGGTCGCCACCTTGATAACGCCAGGGCGAGCGGATCATTGTGGGTGACCTTGCCGAGTCGTTCCACTTTGTGAAATACCGAAAGGCGGAGAACCAGCTCAACGTCTACGCCGACGATTCCAACCCGCGCTGGTTGACCGCCAGCCAGATGCTGGACTACGACACCATGGCGGGCGCAGACAAGTTTGGCAACGTCTTCATCGTGCGATTGCCCAGTGAGGTCAACGAGGTACGACCTCAGCCGCACCTCGAACACCCTTTGCCCCCCCCCCCAACGTAAGCTCATCTCTACGCGCCGTGTCTGTGGGGGCGCGGGGGCAGGAATTGGAGGACAACCCGATGGGCAACTTCCTCATGAGCAAGCAGTCGCTGAACGGTGCCGCCTTCAAGCTCCAGACGCTGATCAATTTCCATGTGGGCGACACGATCAACTCGATGACTCAGGCCTCGCTCTTCACCGGCGGTGCCGACGTGCTCGTCTACACCACGCTCATGGGCGGCATGGGAGCGCTTCTGCCCTTCGTCTCCAGGTTGGCCCCATTTCCCCAATGCACGCCCTCCACGACCTTAGGTCGCTCGAGCTAACGCTTCACCGTGCACAATCGGCTGTAGGGAGGACGTGGACTTCTTCTCGCATCTGGAGATGCACATGCGCAGCGAGCTGCCTCCTCTGTGCGGACGGGACCACCTGGCCTACCGCTCGTACTACTTCCCCGTGAAGGACGTCATCGACGGCGATCTGTGCGAGCAGTTCTCGCTGCTCCCGCCCGAGAAGCAGAGGACCATCGCCGAGGAGCTCGACAGGACGCCCGGCGAGGTGCTCAAGAAGCTCGAAGTTATCCGCAACAGCATCCTCTAAGGCAAGCACGCAGCTCTCTCGGTCGTCGCCGCTTTCACGTGAAGCCATCACACCGACGCTCCCTCATCCAACCAAGACAACACCACGAGCATCGCCGTCGTTGGTCCGTGATCGCACCACCCCCCGACGTTACACCACCAATAAACGGCAATAGAAACCCGGAGGCCTCCCCGCAGCGTTTGTTGCTGACCGGTCAGTCGCCATCGCCGAAGATGATGTGCCGGTCGAGAGGGAGGTAGCCCAGCTCCTCGAAGCGTCCCATGACGTCACTCAGCGTGGCGTACTCTCGGTCGCCTGAGTCCGGGTGCTGCACGTCCACGCCGGTGAACAGGTCTCGGTCCCTGTTGGTGCCATGATCTCATCAGCAGCATTGGCCAGGAGCCGATGATGCAAGGGCGATGGAGCGGGTACGGATGGTAGGCGAAGGAGATCGAGTGGAGGGTTGTGCTTGTTCTTGTGTTGTTGTCGTGATCATCAGTGTAGGTGAACGCCACGGTCAAGGGCGGGCTTGGCGCGATGGAAGCGATGACAGTTCCAGGGGCGGACAGTGCCAACAACTCGGCTTCTTCCTCTGGAAGCAACACGCCGTGGAACCACCTAGGTAGAAGTCTCCACCATCAGGCGTGTGCAGCGCAGCGCGCTGTGGCGTGTCTGGCGAGAGGGTACCCTATGCTCTTGTCCAACTGTTCGTTGGGTCTGCCTGCCACCTTCTCCTGGTAAAAGCGTAGCGCAGCCTGCAACCCAGCATCGGTGACCAGGGACCCAAAGAAGGAGGACACTACGCACAGCTTGCTGAGGTGAATTCTCCTGCCGTTGGTGTGGGCGCCCAGCATAATCTTCAACACCCACTCTTGGTCATAGGAAGCTGCCGAATTAATCCTTCTCATCTCCCTATAGAAGACGTTCCACTGCACATTGCCTTCTTCATCGCACACCTCCTCGAGCGAGTCCATGTTCACCCTTCTCGCCCAAAGAGGCGCCGTCAGTTCAAGAGAAAAAAAAGGAGAAAATACAGGAAAATAAAATTTAAAACCAAATCACAAACCCTCCTGATCAACACAAGATGTTGGCCGTATTGCTGAAGGAGCATCAACAAAAACAGGAGATTCTCAGACAAGAAAATGGTGCCGACCAATCCTTCCAAAACGTTTGTATTCATTTCTGTTCATTCTTTTATTTCAATTTCTAATGGGGGCGTGTGGGCAGAGGTGAGGCGAAAAAAGGCGGTGACCTCTGTGGACAAGGTGTCGGCGTGCATGGTGGACTCGGTGAACATCGGCGTCTCCAAGGTCTTCACCAACCAGAAGAAGATCGAAGTGCAGGCTGTGCAGCTCCAGACCCAGACCGAACGCTTCTCCAAGCAAACGGCCCAGTGGCTCCAGCTCATCGAGGGCTTCAACCAGTCTCTCAAGGTAGCCTCCTCCCCGCAAGCCGACGCCGTCCTTCGCCTTCCAACGCTTTGGGTGTGGCACACGTGTGTGGCCCCGCGCTGAGCTCAGGAGATCGGCGACATTGAGAGCTGGGCGCGGACGATTGAGGCCGACATGCGGCTGATCGCGGCCAACCTCGAGTACGTGCACAGGAACACGGCCATGGAGGAGGCCACGGCAGCCGGCAAATGAGACCACGGAGAGCCCCACCCCCCAGTGCGCCTGGTCTGTTCTCCGTTTTGGTGTTTGATGCAAGTCGTCTTGTCTCTGCTCTATGTGATGATCACATCACTCTCGCGGGCCATGTTGTCGTTGGGCGATGTGCCGCATCAGCTCCTCGAATGTCCACACGCGCCACGCTCGGTACGGCCGCTCTTCTTCCTCGGACCGAGCTTCTGTCGCTACTTCATCCTCCTCCTCCGCCTCTGGCACACCGATGGCCTGCTTGTAACCGTCGAGCGCCTGCGCGAACGGGCCGCGAGCCACGGCGACGAGGTGGTGGGCGTCGAGGTACTCCAGCTCGAACGTCCACTCTCGCCTCTCCGTCCCATCGATCTCCACCGTTGCCGTCGCGCACAGGCCGCCGCCGTTCCCTCCCTCGCCCACCTCCCGACAGCGGAACTGCGCGCGCTGGAGGTCGAAGCCGAGGCCGATCCCGACGGCCTTGATGTAGGCCTCCTTGAGGGTCCAGTGCCTGAAGAAGCGATCCAGCTGCTGTTGGGCGTCGCCGATGGAAGCCTGGCGTATGTGTTGCCACTCGAGGGGCGTGAAGCAGCTGCGCATGTCGTGGAAGAACTGGTCGAGCGATGGGTTGCTGCCGCGCAGCTCCACCTTCATCACGTCGACACCGACCAGGTGCGTCGTCTCTGCCGCGAGCACCACCCACTCGCCCGCGTGCGACACGTTGAAGTTGAAGTGCTCCGCCACCACGGGGCCTGACGGGTCGCTTGCGTCGAGGGCGAGGTAGGGCTTGCCCTGCGGCGTTCGCTCAAAACGGAGGGCGTTGAGTGGTGCGTGCGGACGATGGTGGGCAGCGGCCAGCAGGATGAGCAGCCGGCCAACCAGGGCTGACTTGGCGTCGGGGTTGTGCCGGCCCACCAGCAGGCCGGCATGCCGGGTGGGGCGCTTGAAGCGGCCAATGCGGTCTTGCTCGGAAGGAGACACCAATGCCAGGGCAGCGGACCACTCCGCCTCTGTCGGTTGCCACCTCTCGAAGTTGAAGGCCCACCTCGTCATCTTCTTTTGTGTTAGGGCTTCCTTTTCTCTCTCTTTTTCAATGCTTTTCTTTCTTTACTTCACATGCCCCGCATGCTGCTGGTGAGCTACAAGACCTACAAAGAGGCGACTGGCGATGCTGCGGTGGGCTTGACCCGCCAGGCTGCGGCAGCTTGGCGCACCTTCACGGCACAGACGGCCGAGAGCGGCGCCGGTGCGGCGCCCAGGCTGGTGGTGTGCCCGCAACTGGTGGACCTGCGGCTTGTGGTGGCTACTGGGTGCGAGGGGGTGGCCAGTGCGTGGGCACAGCACGTCGACGGAGAGGAGCGAGGGCGGGCCACGGGCTGGTGTCCGGCCGAGGTGGCACGCGAGGCCGGCGCCACGGGCACCATGCTCAACCACGCCGAGCACAAGCTCGATCCCGACCAACTCCAGAGCACGGTGCGGCAGTGCCGCCGGGCCGGGCTCGAGGTGCTGGTGTGGGCCAACTCGCTCGATGAGGTCGAGACCCTCCTCGCCACCTTGGGCGACGACGACCGCCCCGAGTGGATCGGCTACGAGCCGGAGGAGCTGATCGCGTCGGCCGACACGTCGGTAGCCAAGGCCCGGCCCGAGCTTATCGTGTCCGTGGTCGAGCTCGTGCGCCGGCTCACCAACGGCCACACTAGAGGTACTACTCACAAGCCCTGCTGGGCCTCTCGGGGCGATCAAGTGTGTACTCACTGAGCACCGCGTGCAGTGTTGGTCGGTGCGGGCGTCAAGGACCAGCACGACGTGCGGGCGGCACTGCGACTGGGCGCACACGGCGTCGGCGCGGCGTCGGGCTTCGTTCGTGCAGCGCAACCGTCCGACGTCCTGCTCGACCTCCTCACCGGCTTCTCCGTCACCACCGAGCCTTAGCATAAAGCTTTCTTTCTTAGCTGTGCGAATTGATAGATTCTGTGAGGGTCGAGAGAGAGAGAGAGGGTGTAGGGGGTGCTTAATGCAGGTCTTCGACGTGGAGCTTGAGGCCGGCGGCCTGAAGGCGCTGGACGAGCTGAGAGCCGAGCGCCGAAGCCGGAGTGAGGATGCCGCCGGAGCCCACGGCCGGGTTGACGGGCAGCTCGCCGCGCGAGCTGAGTTCGGCAAGCGCGATGCCCACCTCGGAGAGCATGACGGCGGTCTCGGTGTAGCCCGGGTCCCTGCCCGACACCACAGCCTTCGCCATCTTGGGCCTGCCCTCGGCCTGTGCGCAAGGTGGTGAGTGGCGCGCGTCAAAGTCGTTGGGTGAGATGGGGTGCACAAGTGCCGAACCTGTTCCTCGCTCTTGCGGTAGTCCACCTGACCGTAGAGCTCGTACGTGAAGTGGCTCTTGGCTCTCTTTTCCTCGCTGGCGCCGCGCACACCCAACGAGGCGAGTCAACGATTCGTTTTGCGTTTCGTTAAGAGAATGGCGAGTGCGTCGCGAGGGAGACGTAGGCGTACCTGGGACCTTCGCCAGGCGCAGGCAGGATCTTCTTCAGCACGCGCTCCCTGGTGAGGCGGAACTGCAGCATGATGCCGAAGATGAACAGGGCCACGGTGAACAGGATGGCCATCAACAGTCCTGGAGGAGGAACGCGAGTAAGCTCGAAAGCGCCAGATCATCGCAGGGTATCAGGG
>CACVKS010001270.1:0-11045 GCA_902749335.1 Acanthamoeba triangularis
GTGTGCTGAAGCGCATGTGTGCGTGTCTTCCCTTCCCCTTCCCCTACACGCCAGTAAAACAGAATGAAATGAAATGGGAGGTGGTCTTCTCGTACCCCAGTATCGACGACGTGGGTGGGGGGGTCCTGTCGAGATCAGGGAAGGTTAGGAGCAGGGCAATCACGGTCCACTTCCCCTCAAGCCCGCCGCGCACCTGAAAACGGGTAGCCCAGCCCACTCGTACCGACCACAGCGCCCCTATCCTATCTGGTGGCAGGCACTGCTCAGCCCCAGCGGCCACGGAAGCAGCCGCATCTACAGGCTGAAGAAATGAGAAGATGAAGGGCAAATAAACTAAAGTGTTTTTACATGCGCCACGAGCGAAATGTAACGTGGCGGCCACACGAAATACCACAACGTTGATCGGCTTCGTCGTCGGTCGCTTTCGCTGCGGTGGGCTGAAAAAGATTTACCACCCAGCGTTACGGCCGGGGTTTTCTGGGCACCGCTTCACATGGACAAGAAGCGGATACTCACGTGGTTACGTTGGCCCCGACCCCAGCTTCCATCACCTTCCTTCGCGATGATGACCAGCCTGTGAGCACGCATCCGCTCGTCACGCCGGCAAGCCTCGTGTTTCCACGGCCAGCACCGACGAGCTTCCTGGATCGCATCCCCGAGCGTACCTGCACATGATGGTCATGCTCGGCGGCAAGGAGCTCACCGGCCACCAGTTCGAGAAGCTCTTCTCCCTCGCCCAAGCACGATAGCCCCCCCCCCTTTCAGCATCTTGGAACTATTTGTTTTCTTTTTGAAATGATGTAGAATACAACCGCGGTGCTGGTCAGAACCGGAGGCCCTCGAACTGCCAGACCTTGACGGTGGCGTCCTTGCCCGCGGAGACGAGGCGATCTCTGCCGGCCACCAGCGCCTGCACCGAGCCCTGGTGACCCTCCTCGCCCGCCAGCGTACGCAAACAGGCGCCGGTCGTGAAGTCCTGTTTCCACATCGATCCAGCGACAACGTAAGCAGCTTCACCATCGGGGCCAACACCCGCGACACAAACGCGACACGCCCGACCCGCATGTATCGGTCGCGCAGCGTACCCAGATCTTGATGGTCTTGTCCTGAGACGCGGAAAATACGTAGTTGGCGGTGAGGTCGACACCCCAAACCCAGTGCTTGTTGCTGCCCTCCTGCGGCGATTGCGCAGCCGTGACGGTCTCCTCGCTCCATGTGTTCCAGCACTCGCCCGTCCCAATATCCCAACACCTGCCCGCACACGACACGGCACGCGACACGACACGCATGTCAATATATAGGAACGCGTTCACCCGACACTAGACGAGGGCGCATACCGAATGGTGGCATCGCCAGAACCCGAGACGACATTGTCGGCCTGCGCGTCGAGCTGGACTGATGTGACGTCGTCCGAGTGGCCCTTGAGCACGGCGATGCACGAGCCGTCGCGCTTGTCCCACAGGCGCACGGTCTCGTCGACCGAGCCCGACACCACCAGGTTGTCCCGACACGCGCAGCAGTAGACGCCCCGCGTGTGACCGCGGAGCGTGGCGACGTTCTTCCCGGTCTCCACGTTCCACAGCTTGATGGTGCCGTCGAGCGCCGACGACGCGAGGATGCCGTTGGGGCTGTCGTACTGGAGGCCCGTCACGCCCCACTCGTGCGCCGCCGTGATGGTCCTAAGAACGTATGGGCACGCATGTTCAGAATGTCCTTCGTGTGGAATGTAAGGTATGTGCGTATGCGCGTGTGCGTGCGCTGGGGGTGAGGCGGGTGCGTACCTGACGTTCTTGTATTTGGTGACGTCCCAAATGCGAATCGACTTGTCCACCGAGCCCGACATCAGCAGCTTGTTGTCGCTTCGCGAATCAAAATTGAGGCTGTAGATGCCTGTGGTTCGTTCGTCGTACACGACACACGTGAGCGCGGGCGGACACCTCGCAATCAACCAACGACAACGACGACTAACGGCGACAACTAACGTTACCTTCGGTGTGTGCCTTGGCCGAGTGGGCAAGCCGCCACTTGCCCTTGGTGAACTCCCAAAATCGGAGGCGCTTGTCCTCCGACCCGGACGCGATCCGGTTGGGGCTGTCCAGCAGCTGCACCGCAAAAACCGGCTTGTGATGACCCTGGTTACGGACCACCATCCATCAAAAAAAGAGAAGAGAGGGCGCCTATGAGATGAAGGCCTGGGCCGACCACATGAAGCCGGCGGTGATGGTGTTGGTTGGTGGTACGTGCCTTGAGGGTGGTCACAGCAACCGACGCGCTCCGTACTCGCCTCTCCCTCTCGTCGCCTTCGATGTACAGTCGTCGCCAGTTGGGACCCTTGCCCCGGTTGCCGTTCCTCACCTTGACACTCTTCATCGCTTTACACGGCCACCGACTGCACCTCTGCTCCCACAACTCCACCGCCTACGCACACCCCCACCGCACACGCCGCACACAGTCAAGTGAGTCTGAGGTTTCGGCACTGGTGGCCGTCGAAGCCGCGGCCGAAGTGGTGACGGACAGGTAGAGGTACCAAGAGGCTCCAATATTTACAGACTTGGGCGAGGGAATCGATGTCGCGTGCGGAGAGGAAGGAGAAGATGTGGAGGGCCAGCGTCTTGGGCAGCCGGAAGACGCCCGCCGTCGAGGTGATGAGGGAGGCCAGCGACTGGATCTGCTTCTTCATCCTCCACGCCTTGCCTCCCGCATCCTCCTTCAGCAACGGGGCGCCACCACCACCGACACCACCACCGCTGCTCGGCCTATAATCATAGAACCCCCGCCCCACCCATCAATGAGCCGTGGCCTGCAAGGCCGGCACGAACCACGGGACAAGGCAATGGAGGCGGTTGGGTAGAAGGGTACTCGTCGGTCTGGTCGTCCGAGCCCCCCTTGAGGGTGATGAACGGATGGAGCAGCAGCTGGGCTGCGGTCGGCCGCTGCTTGGGCTCTCTAGAGAGAGAGAGAGAGAGAGAGAGAGAGAGAGAGAGAGAGAGAGAGAGAGAGAGAGAGAGAGAGGGAGTAGGCGGGTGAGTAGCGACGCCGCTGCCGCGTAGCGGGGATGAAGGGCACGGTGGTACCGGATGAAGCATTGGGCGAGGAAGTCCTTGCAGTGTTTGGAGAGAGACGCTGGAATGTCGGGAAGCTGGTCCGTGTTGGAGATCTTGAACAGGGTGGCCACCTGGCGGCGGTAGTGGTGGTGGTACGCGAGGGGTTGTGGTGAGTTTCAGACCGCACACACGAACAACAACGCAGTGGGGCCTCGATGGGGCGCCTTACCATGTTGGTGCACTCGGACCACGGGGGGTGACACGTCGCCATTTCGATGATGGTGCAGCCGAGGGACCAAATATCGGCAGCCCTTCCATAGCCGGTGCTTCTGAGGACCTCCGGGGCCATCCACCAGGGCGTGCCCACGATGCTCTTGTAGTTGGCCGTACCCACCGTGGCGTTGGAGAACTTCTTGGAGCACCCAAAGTCCGCCAGCTTCACCTTGCCCGACGGGTCCACCAGGATATTGGCCCCTTTGATATCTGCACACGCATAGAGGTTTAGATTTGGGTGGTCAACCGGGTCGGCCCTTTGTCTCTGCCTTTCGTGGACTGGACTGGACTGGACTGTATTGTACCCCGGTGCACGATTCCGCTCTTGTGGAGGTAGGCGAGTCCGTGGAGGATCTGCTTGGTGTAGCGCCGGATGGTCTTCTCTTTCAAAGCGCCGTAGAAGGAGACCAGGCTGCTCAGCGATCCGCCCGGCACGTACCTAGACGCAACACACACGACCAACGACACGACACACGACACACGATCAACCAATGAACTGATGGCCACACGACACGCACGGAGTGGCGGCGGCGGGGCAATGTACTCCATGAAAATGTTGAGAATGTTGTCCTTGACGAGGGTACCCAGGTACTGGACGATGTTTTCGTGGTGGATGTCCTTCATCACCTCGATCTCCTTGCTTGTCGCGGCCAACTGGTGGGCCACACGAAGTCGTGAGTCGTCGAAGAAAAAGAAGAAAAAGAAAAAGAAAAAGAAAAAGAAGAAGGCGTACAGCGTCGTCGTCTGGGCGGAGCACGATCTGCTTGACGGCGAACATGGCGCCGTCCTCCCGCAGTCCGACGTACACGACGCCGAAGGCGCCGGAGCCCAGCTTGATTCCGGGCTGCCAGTTGACCTTGGACCAGTCGTCACAGTAGCCCGCGAGCGTGATCTTGCCACTCGACGACGGCTTCTTCGCCTTGCCGCCCCCGAGCTTTCGCTTCTTCTTGCCCTTGCGCTTGACCCGGTCGTTCTTCGTGGACTTGGTCGCTAGGGCCGTGGCCGCGTCGCCGACCATGTCGACTGACTCGCCCGCATGGGGTTGCTCTCCTGATTGTTGTCCGATGACGGCGCCTGCATCATCGCCACCGAGCTGCTGCTCGTCGCCATCGAGGAGCTCCTCCAGGGGGTCTTTCACGTCGCGAAGGATCGAACTCTTGGGCGGGGTACGAAACGGCACGAGGCCCTCGACCACTCTGGCCGTGAGCTCGTCCACCAGCGGTTCTGCGGCAGGCAGAGAGGCTCAGCGCTAAGCAGCACAAGGGTGCGCGCGTGCACACACCACAAGAAGAGAGGGAGACGTACCGTCGAGCGGCGGAAAGTACTCGTCGCTGAAGACGGACGAGGGCAGGTGGCTCGTGGGCGAAGACAGAGGCGGCGGATCGGTCGCCGCGCTCGACGAGACGATTGCCGGGAGCACGATCGGCGGCGGGGGCGAGACCGACCGCTTCAGCGTCGCCGGGCTCTCCACGACCACCACCCCTCCCACCGCTACCAAACCATCAAGTGTGAGAGCAATTCCAGGAATGATAACAATGAGCGGAATTGTCGGCGCGTACCGGGCGGGGCGCTGATTGAGATGGGCAAGGTGCCGGTGAAGGTGAGGTGGCCGGACCCCAGGTCGACGCTGGGCAGGTGGCTGGTGGGCGAGGCCAGGTCGGGCGGTGAGAGGATCGGCGGCAGGCCGATGCCCGATGGGGTGACCAGGGGCACATTGGGGTTGGGCGAGCCGGGGAACGACGGCAGGTGGCTGTCGGGCGACGACAGGGCCGGCGGCTGCGACGGCCGCATGTGGACGGGCACGGCATTGATGTAGTCCGCGTACTCGGCCGACGTCAGCAGCGGCTGGGTCGAGAACTCGGAGAAGGAGCCGCGCGGACTCATGCCTGGCGGCGTGTGCGTGGCCGGTGGCGGATTGATGACCGACGAGTCCGAGTTCGACCGACCCCTGATACCACACACGCACACGCACGACATTCAGCTCATTGTCGCGTACGACGGTGATAGTGCGTGGTGGTGGTACGTACCTGGAAGAGCCTAGGGCCTTGGCGGGCACGTCCCAGTTGAGCTCCTCCATGTCGGTCTGGATGGTGAGCTTCATGCGCTTGGTGGCCGAGAGCGGCTCGTGTGCGGGCACCACGGGCGGCGAACCCGAGGGCAGGTGCTGCACGAGCGGCGAGTACACGGTGGGCGGCTGTTGCTTCCGTCTGGGCCGGCGATCGCCCTCGCCCTCGCTGTCGTCGTCAAACGCCTCTCCTTCCTCTTCCTCCCCCTCGCTGCCGTATTCCCTTTCGCTCTGCTCTGTCGACGACTCCGAGCCGCTTTCCGTGGACGCCTCCTCGGCCAGCGCTGCATATACACCATCGAGGCTCCTCTCCCCTCCTTCGAACGTTTCGCCCTCCGCGTTCGCCCCGTCGACAGACCTAGCATCAGTTTCGCTGTCATCATCTTCGTCTTCGTCGTCGTGGCTCTCCATCTCGCCGCTGGTGGTCTGCGGCGAGACGAGTCGCCCAACGTCGTCGTCATCATCCGTGGACTCGGTCTCGGTCTCCGACCCACCGCCGGCGCCGCCTTCTCTGTCTCTTTTCCGTATGTCGTCGCCGACCTCGCTTCGGGCCACTTCGTCCTTGTCGTCGGCCGACTTGGTCCGCTCGATCTTCTTCCTGTTGGTGGGCGTAAGCCGCCGAATGAACGACCGACCGCGCCCGCCGCTGCCGCCGCTGCTGCTGCTGCCGCCGCCGCCGCCGCTCCCGCTCAGCTCTCGCCTGAGCGCAGCTCCTCCCGCACACTCTTCGCCCTCCTGCTCCCCACCGCCGCCCTCACCCTCGTCTTCGCTCTCCTCCCTATGGTTGTCGCCGTCGTCGCCTCGCCGCTGCTCGATCACCTTGCCCTTGGCGTCCTTCCACGATATCCGCTTCTTCCGCCGCTTCTCCTTCTTCTCCAGGCCCCGCTCCTTGCCGCTCGACCGCTTCTTCCCCGCGGGACTGCCGCCGCCCGAGCTGCCGCCGCTGCTGCCAGCAGTCTCCTTCCTGGGCGGCGGCGGCCCGTGCCGGCCCCAGCTCTGCCGCTGCTGCGACGGCGGTGACTCGGGCGGCGATTTGGGCGGCGACTTGGACAGCGCCATGCGCGACGGCAGCACCGGGCTCGACTTGGAGATCGGCCGGTTGTATCCGTTCCCCAGCAGGCCGCCGCCTCCTCGCTCCTCCCTGTCCTTTTCCTTTTCCCGTGACGACTGCCGCCGCTGGACAGGCGCGCTCGTGGCTTCGCCGCCGCTGCCGCCGGGGCCGGGCGTGGTGGCGGCAGCGCTGGGCGGGGTGGTGCCGGGCGTGCCGGTGCCGGTGCCAGTGTTGTTGGGGTTGGGGCTGGGGTTGGGCTCACGGGCGAGGTGCAGCTTGAGGTAGGGCTCGACGGCGTCGCGCTTGCTCTGCTTGCGGATGGCCTTGGCGTAGAGGGTAAAGGCCTCACGCACGTCGTGCTTGGAGTGGACGGTGATGAGGTCGCCCACGTGGTCCTCGTACTTGTGGATGGCGACGCCCTCCCCAAAGATCTCCTCGATCTTGGCTTTCAGGTGCCGATACTTGATGTCCGACGGCACCGTGAGCACGCTGATCTCCTCCCCGAAGAAGCACTTCAACCTCACCTGAGATGATGATGATGAAAATCGATATTATCATTATTATGAATGATTATTTTAATATAATGAAGAAGATTAAACGAAAATGGCCCTGCAGCAGAGGGAGGAAAGGAACTCACCTTGTCGCTCGATGCACCATTCCGTTTGAATTTTTTCAAACCAAAGCTGGCCATTCAAACGCAGGGGGGGAGAGTCTTTTCCTCTCTTCTCCTTCGGTCTCTAGGTGTCCTATGCCAAATGATCCTCCGTTGGCATCGATTCAACTCTCCTGCCAGGCCTCCCCAACCAACAGAGAACCAAAAATCTCTGATCTCTGCGCGCACCCAGAGATGAGAATCCGCGTCTGTGGTCGCGTAGCACGAGGTGATTGTTCTTCATTTCAGGCCAAGCACTCTCTCGGTCTAGGCACTCAAAACCGCTCATCGGTTTAGGCTGGCAAACTCTGGTATTGGGTGGTCGAGGTTAAGGTGGCGGGCGTAATTATCGATTTTTGTTGGGGTAACGCGCCAGCGGGAGATCTTGAGAGGAATTCTGGTGCTGGCGAGAGAGAGCACTACGACGTGTAATTTTAATTTAACTTGACAAACGCTCCATCTTGTGTGTAATATGTCGCGCTTCAGGCAGGGTTCGAAGGTACCTTCAATCTCTCGCGTTTTGTCCCGTTCGCCCCAGATCCGCATTCATTCTGCTCCCCCACTCATCCTTCACCTATGATCTGCCACGGCAACGCATTTGCTGATCTGGAGTGTGCAACAAAGTTAGCGCGACCACGCGTTATTATTATTGTTAATAATAATTATAATTAGGTTTTATTCATATATTTGGCGATTATTATTATTTCGTGTGCCAATAAGGGGCGCCCTCAGTTTTACTCACCCTCCGCCCTTCCCCAGTTCAGGCACGTGAAGGGCCAGGTGAGCAAGCGCGAGCTGTGGTACGCCGACGTCCAGGGTGACGTGTCCGGCGAGGCCAACCCCATCGCCGTCAGCGCCAAGTTCGTCGCCGTCGCATGGCGCGCCACCGGTGGTGGCAGGTACCTCTCGCTCCGTGTGCCATCTACAGCTGTGTGTGTGTGACGTGTCGTGCGTGTGCGTGTGCGTGTGCGTCGCGTTGTGTGCCGCGTGCCGTGTGGCGCGCATGCGCTCATACGCGTGCGTGCGTGCGTGCAGTGTGGGTGTGCTGCCGCTGGACAAGCCGGGCAAGAGGCAGGGCGGCGTGCCGATGATCCACGCGCACACGGCGCGGGTGGTGGACCTGCACTTCAGCCCGTTCAACGACAACCTCCTGGCCACGGGCTCCGAGGACTGCTCGGTCAAGGTGTGGGAGGTGCCCGACGACCTGGCCAACGGGGCGACCTACTCCACGGCCAAGGCCCAGTTCAAGGGCCACGCCAAGCGCGTCGAGATGGTCAAGTTCCACCCCGTGGCCGACAACATCGTCGCCTCCGCCTCCGTCGACAAGACCCTCCGCCTCTGGGACATCAACGCCCAGTGTACACCTCTCTCTCCGCATTTATTTATATTTATTTATGTATTTATTCGATTTTACTTCATTTGGATATATTGTTTATATATATATAAATGGATATGCTGACGTTCTGGACACCACTTGCGTGTGTGCCGTCACACAGCTGAGAAGCTTTCGGGCGCCTTTCCCGACAGCGTGTTCTCCTTCGATTGGAACTACGACGGCAGCCTGATCGCCCTCACCACCAAGGACAAGAAAGTCCGCGTTTTTGACCCCCGCTCCCGCTCCGTCGTCCAGGTACTCGTTGCGCGCGCGTGCGGTCGCGTGGGTATGGACGGAGGCTGAGTGAGTGGTTGGCCGATGTAACGGTTCGCAGGAGGGTGCGAACCACGAGGGCGTGAAGCCTTCGCACGTGGCGTGGCTCGGCGAGCTCGACCGAATCGTCACCACGGGCTTCAGCCGGATGCGGGAGCGCAAGTTCGCCGTCTACGACTCGCGCGACCTCAGCAAGCCCCTCACCACCAACACCCTCGACTCCTCGACCGGCATCGTCATCCCCCTCTACGACAACGACGCCCGCATCCTCTACCTGGCCGGCAAGGTGCGCTCACACCTCCAATCCAACATTGGTCGCTGTCGTCACGACCCGAAGGCCCCGACTGACGCTGGCGGTGGCGACGCACTATGTGCGTTCTACTACTACTGCTGCTGCGACCACTAGGGTGACGGCAATATTCGCGCGTATGAGATCCTGGAGACGGCCCCGCACTACTCGGAGCTGCCCGCCACCATCTCCGACGTCGCTCAGCAGGGCATTGCCATCGTACGCTTCCTTCTTTCGCTTTTCCCCTCGAACGGCGCGGGGGTCGGCTCGCCCCTATTTTGTGTCGACGACGACGCTGATGATGATGACGTGTTGGCCGTGTGTAACAACCAGCTGCCCAAGCGTGCGCTGAACGTGATGGACTGCGAGGTGGAGCGTCTGTTCAAGCTGTCCCAGGACGACATCATCCCCGTCTCCTACGAAGTGCCCCGCAAGGTGCGTTGCCACTTTACATGCGACACATGGGCGTACGATCTCTGAGCGTTGCGTCTCGGTGTGCTGACGTCATCACTCTTGTTGGGTGGGGCCGCAGACCCACAGGACCTTTGCCGAGGACCTGTTCCCGCTGACGGCGGCCAACGTGCCCGCACTGAGCGCCGACGAGTGGTTCTCGGGCGAGACCAGGCGGCCCAATCTCATGAGCCTCGACCCCGCCAAGCGCGGTACCGTGCCTAGGCACCCTCTCTGTCCCACACACACATACACTAACCGGCTCCTTCCGCGCTTTAGGCCAAACGATCTCGTCGAGCTCCTCGAGCTCTTCGTCGTCATCGTCGTCGTCGTCATCGACTTCTTCTGCGCCTGCCGCGAGCACCCCCGCGCCGGCCAAGGAGGAGACCCCCGCGCCCGCGCCCGTCTCGACCTCGACTCCGCTTTCGATCTCCGTCACCGTGCCGGCCAACGCCGAAGCCGAAGTCGACGAGGACGAGGACTACGTACGTGGCCGCGCCCGCCTCCCGCACACCGGCCCCCCGTGGCCTTCGGGCTTGCCCTCACACCGTTGTGCGCGTGCGTGCCTGTGCGGTTCCTGCTCGCGTACGCGTAGTACGTGCCCACGACCAAGTCGATCGTGAGGCAGACCAAGTTCAGGCATCTCCTGGTCAAGCCCACCCAGCAGTCCGAGTGGTACGTACCTCGCCGCCGTCTCGCCCCACCACTCACCACCGCGCGCTTTGGTGCATTCATTTTCTTTTTTATTATTATTTCTGATTTTGTGGGGGGTTTATTCTTAAAAAATCGTAGGGTGACCAACGTGAAGGTGGAGTCGAGCGCGGCCGACGCGTCGCTGCTGAAGGCCAACGCCAAGTACTTCGCCGTGCCGTGGAAGGGCTCTGGTGGCCAGGTACGCCGCATTTATATTATTATTATTATTATTATTATTATTATTATTATTATTATTATTATTATTATTATTTAAAATTGTAACGCACGGTTCCTAATTATCCCACGCGCGCGTGTGCGGTTGTGTCGATCCAGGTGGCGGTGATCCCGGTCAACTTCAAGGGCAAGCTGCCGGACAAGATCGGCACCATCGAGACCGGCAACGACGCCCTCGCCTTCGAGTTCCACCCCTACCGCGATGATCTGCTGTACGTGGGTCTCGACAACGCCACCATCCGCCTCTACAAGGTTTCACCACCACCTCGCCCCTACTGTCTTCTTCTTCTTCTTCTTCTCATTCTTGTCCTCCTTCATCTGTTTGTGCCACTGACTCTTTTCCTTCTCTCTCTTCCGCAGGTGCCCGACAACGACCTCTTCAAGCAGAAGACCAACCACACCGAATTCGACGGCGTGCTCCGCGGTACGCCATCCCATTAATATATTTTTATATTTATTAAATATTAATTACTCAAAATTAAATATTTCCAAAAAACATTTTTTTGCACTAGGCCACGGAAGGCGAATTTCGAACCTGTTCCAGCACCCGAGCTCGGGCGACATCCTCGTGTCGACCGCCATGGACCTCTCCGTCCGCCTGTGGGACATCACCGCCCTCAGCGAGCTCTCCGCCATTAAGGTACCC
>CACVKS010001271.1:0-11044 GCA_902749335.1 Acanthamoeba triangularis
GAGTAGCCGAACGCCGGCGGTGACACCTGGTGGCTGACCGGGCTCGCGTGGGCCGAGCGCGGATGCCTCCGCTGCGGGGTAGCAGCACCAATAGCGCTGCCCTTGGAGGAGTGGGGAGAGGGTACGGGGACGGCGGCGGTGGGGCGCTTCCGCTGGGGCGTGGTGGCCGGGATGTCAGGCAGGATCGATGCCGGAACCGAGGTGGCGATGGCGTAGATGTGGGCGTAGTTTACCACCTCCGATATCAACTCCTCATGGTACCTACCGCCACCATTATGTCAGCTCGTGTCCTCTTGTGTGTCGTTGGTCGTGTCGTTTGGAGTGTACCGCTGAACGATCTGCATGATCTCCCGCGTGGCGCGAGCCTCCTTCTTGGAGGTCTTGGAGGGCATGAGGATGTGCTCTCTACGCTCCTTGGCCTTGTCCCGCTCCGACGTGAATATCTTGTCGTACCACGGGGCCAGCTTGTCCACGCTGCAGCCCCGCCACCACACCCGAGCCGTCGCCCACACGAACACCGTGGAATGGTTGGAATGCAAAGGTGGTTGTGTGCGGTTGTGGCGTGGGCGTACAGTTCGCGCTCCTTGGGGAGATTGGGGAGGTGGTAGGACGGCAGGGTCAGGGCGTCGTTCTCGACGTCGAGCACCAGGCAGTCGCTGCGCACGATGGCCTCCCGATCGGCATCCAGCTGCTGTACTCCGATGATGAACGGAACTGCGTGTGCGCGCGATATAAAAATGGGTCACACGCCATGGGGCACCCCAAGACCGACTCCTCCGGGTGGTGGCTGGTGGGTGCGGCATACCCGGTGATTCAACGCATTCGTCCATATTGCTCGGGAGAATGGGGATGAAGGGACCCTGCCACATGAGCGGTCGCAGCAGTGCAATGACCGACAGCCTATCCGACACAACAGGTAATAATAAAAATTATTATTATTTAAACAATAAACATAAATAAACATTAATAATAAGGGAAGAAAAGAACAAAAGAGAAGCAAGGGCGTGGGGCTGGCGTACACGACGTTGGCGAGGATGCCCAGATTCTTGCTAACGACAACGACCTTGAACTCGAGCACCAGCGCACGCAGCAAGATCGTGAAGTGTTCGAGCGACACCAGGCGGAGTAGCGACGGCAAGCACCACTCGGCTATCGCCTTCTCCTCCTCTCCTTTCTGTTTGTTGGCGCGCGACCACGCAACAGCGATACACACAAGTCAGACCCCAAAAAGCAAAGCCAAAGGGTGTCGTAAGGCCCCCCTTCGTAAGGTGGGTGGTGCGCGTACGGGTGTCACGTAGAGCTTGCCCTGCTTGCGTCGGTTGCGCGGCAGCTTGGCCGCAAAGCTCTCCAGACTCTTGGCCTCGGTGGCGTAGTACTCGTTGAGCATGTCGAGCACCTTGTTGCGCTGCCTGACCCGAGCCGCCTCGTCGTCCTCATCATTGCGGCGGCCCTCCTCGTCTTCCTCCTCCTCCTGCTGCTGCTGTTGCATGAACGACTGGTTCCTGATGAGGGCCGAGCTGCGCCTCGCCTTTCGCTCGTCCGGTGAGAGGGTCAGCATCGCCGACCTCCGCTTGGTGGGCGGCGTGGTCATCGCCGCTCGGCTGCCCCCGCTCTCCTTCTGGCCGGCCGAGCTGGCCGTGGTCGTCGCGGTGGGCGAGGGCGGCTCCTCCTCGATCGTCTCCAGCAGCGACTCGCGGGCGATCGCCGTATTGCGCATGATCGCCGACACATCGCTCCGGTTGCGTCGGTGTCCCTGCGTGTCGTGGTCGCGTGGGCTCATCAGTCATGGTCGAGCGTGTGAGTGCTATATACATATATATACACACACACATATGGGGGAAGGGTACCAGTCGTGCCGGCGGCGGGGTGACCTGATTGGGCTGCGACTGCTGCGACTGCGGATGTTGGGCGTGGTGCACGCTCTCGATGATTCGATGGATCTTCTCGTCGTACTCCTCCTTCTCCCTGATCTTCTTTTCGCGCGACTTCTTAGCCTGCGCTTGGATGATGGCCGCGTGGTGATTCTGCAGCCGCTTGATCATGTCCTCGCTGGCCTTTTTCTTCTGCTCGTCCTCACCACCAGCACCTGCGGCGTTGTTGTCGTCAACAGGCTGGTTGTTGCTGCTCGATGTGGGGCGGAGAGGCGCAGTGGTCTCGGTCATGGCCCGACTTCTGCTGAACAGAGACGGCCGACCGCCACTTCCACCGCCGCCGTCGGTGATGGCCGAGTGGAACCCATGCAGCCTCTCCTTCATCGCGTCCATGCTCTCCACACTGTTGGCCCGCATCGCTGCAGCCGTAGATCTCTGGTCAGCCAATGGAGAGAAAGCCAACGCGGTGAAATGAAGGGAGAGAGTACCACGAGACACGGGGATCAGGCTCTCACCGCCTCCGGTCACCTTCCATTCCTCCGTCGGTGGGGGAGTGGACGACACTCGCAGCGATGGAACCGCCAATTGTTGAGGCGTGCTGCTCGGCGAACCTGCTGTTGTTGTTGATCCGCACGGCCAACAGGTTAGGCTTGCCCTCGGTCGCGCAATCACCACGCGTATGGCAACACGGTCTCAGGTATAACCGTACCTGCCTGGCCCTTGCTCTTCTTGCTGAACCAACTGCCCAGGTTGCTGAACCACTTGGGGTTGATATCGCCGTCGGACTTGGCCACGGTTACCGACCGCTCTCGCTTCTTTCGCGCTATGTACTGTTCTCGCCGCACCGTGGCGCTGGCGTTGTTCTTCCTCTCCAGTTCTGCCAAGCGCAACAATGCACGCGTCAGCGTCACGCCGAGGCATTAACGCTCAGTCCGCGGTGCGGTGGGGGCTGCTTACCCAGGAGATGGTAGAGCATGTTGAAGTGGAGTTGGAAGAAAGGGAAGCGGGTGATGAAACAATAGACGCGAGGCGCCGCCATGTCGTACTCCAGGTCCTCCTTCGACAGGCCATCGGGCGGCGAATAGGCCGGCCCTCGCATGAACGATGGCTTGTCGATCGGCTGCGCCAGGGTGTGCGTGTTCAGTGCGAGAGGTAAGGGGAGTGACGCTCGGCTTGACGAGCCACACGGTATTAGGGAGCAGGAGGAGTACCGAGAGCAGTTCCTCCTGACTGACGCACACGCCGTAGAGGAATTGACCGTCGCCGGTCATCAGGAATATGTAGGAGTGCTCCGAATTGCTAAGGTCGTCGATGGGAAACAGAATCTTCTGCTCCAGCTTCTCGCTCGACTTGGCATTGCTGCGCGGTTGGATCCACGGCTGCACCTGCACAGATCGAGCGCACGACACAGCGCGCGCTAGGATGAGCGCAAGCTCCGGCGCGAAAGCAATCAACTTGGCACTGCGATCGATATGCTACCTTGTTGGGGAAGCAAAAGTGCACCACGGCGTCTTCGACGAGGCTTGATTGTTTGCTGTCCTCCGGGTACTGTCCATTGGGGGACGGTAAGAGAGCGTGCAAAGATTGTAATTGACAACGGTGGTGCACGTGCCTTATACAGGATGGTCGGTGTGGCGAGCTGCTGCTGCGGAGACACCTTCGGGTTGACGCGCACCGATGGCGGCCAACCGACTACGATGAAGTGCTCGAACAGGTGGCCCTTGCGGCTCGGTCGGACTGCCTCCTGCAGATCGAGGGCAGTGCGCCTGGACACGTAGCGGCCCACGCCGGTGGTAACCACTGTGGTGAGCGCAACAGCGGTGTCGGCCAGGGAGGAGGAGTAGTACGCAACTTGTGCAGCTCGCTCAAGGCCCTATGGCCCAGAGATTGGTTCAGGGAGACGCGCTGGAAAATGCGTGTAGCGAATGAATGATGAAGGTGAGACTTTCAAAAACACGCACAAGAAGAGCACCATAGAAGGTCCAGATGCAAAGGAGGACAAGCTCATACGTTCAAGAAATCTCGCTTGGCCTGTATCTTACGCACGGCCGCTTGCCGTCGCTGCTCGACGAGAGTATTTGATTTGGGCCTTTGATCGATGGAGCTCATCTGTCGTGGCCGCGAGCCCAACCGAGGCGGCGCCCTTCCTCCACCGCCGCTTCCCTTGTACGGCGAGCTGTCCGCCTCCATTCTTCAGTTCTCGCACCACCTCCTTCCCCGTTTCCCGGCTATGATCTATTTTCTTTTCCTTTTCTTTCTTTGCTTTTTGGTGATCATTTATTTCCTTGCCTTTTCCTCTCCCCACCACCGGTGCGCGATGACGCCGAGAGTCGTTGTTTGCTCTCTTCCTCTTCCGCTGCCGCTGTTCTAGTCTCACTCGCCTCCGGTACCCAAGGGGACAAGCCAGACGACGATGCCAGGGCTGCTCGACGCGTTCCGGCTCCGCGGCGAGTCCACGGCGGAGAAGGCCGTGGTGCTGGCGGTCTCCACCTTTGTCATGCTCACCACCACGGGGTCCGTCTACGGCTGGTCCCCCATTCTCCTCATTCTCCAGGAGCAAGGCGTCTACAGCGAACTATGCACCGGCGACGACACACCCCACCCCGGAGAAATTACCACAGTACACCACACTATTTAGTTATTTATTTTTTCAATTATTCTGAAATTTGCTTAATTTTAATGCTGTATTATTTTTCAATTATTTATTAGTACCAAAATGTGGCACGTGTAATGGCGTAGTGCGAGGCCCAGGACCTGCGGCTCAACCTGATCTACACGGCGGCGGTGATGTCGCTCGGCCTGACCACCCTTGGGTGGGGCATCATGGTGGACTGGCTCGGACCCCGGGTCATTCTCCCGCTCTCCTCCGTGTTCTTCGGCGCCGGTTGCCTGCTGTTCGCCTTCTCCCGTCCGCCGGGTGCGTGCTCGTCACTCTCCAACTCCGACTTCGCTCGGCCCTGGTGATCACCGTGATCATCAGCAACCACTGCTGTACAAGCCGGCTAACTCCGACGCTCTGCCACTCAGGATTCGATGCCTACGCGGTTGGGTTCGTGGGCATTGCTGCAGGTGGGTGTGGCATGTTCTATGGTCTCGTGCGGCTGAGGTACGTGATGGCGGACCATTTGATGGGCTCCTTTACCTTGCTACGAGCTGTTGAACACGACACGACATTGCAATCAGTGAGCTGTTCGGCAAGAGGAGAGTCACCGTGCTAGGCATCTACAGCGTGGCCTTCGATGCCAGCACTGTCGTGTTCCCGCTCTATGGGGTACGCGCCACAACGCACCCACGCACGCTGGGACAGGACTGATGAGGCGTCCTTATCGCGAGGTGCAGCTGGTGTACGAGGCCACGGGGTTCTCGCTACAGAGCTTCTTCATCGTTTACTCCTCCATAGCCATCATCGTGCTCCTCTGCGCGATCATGTGGCCGTTGGCCCTCTCCGCCCCTCAGGTGACCACCAACGAGGTGGAAGGTAGCGCTCATCCTCGCACGCCCGCCCGCCCGCACAACCGCTCACGCACTGAGCGCCTCGATGCAAACCACCAGATGAAGAAGGCGTGCTCGAGGCCAAGAAGCAGAGGAGCGACGAGGCACTGCCGCTGCTGGGTCTCTCCGGCGAGGGAGACATCGGCGTGGCCCAGCTCCGCACCGTACCGATGCCGGAGCGGCCGTTCAAGGAGCAGATCGCGTCCCTCGACTACTGGGCCTTTGTCGGGTACATTGCCGTGTCCGTCCTCTGGCTCAACATGTACATCGGCACCGTGCCCATCCAGCTCGAACGCATCACCAGCGACCGGGCTACCGGTACCGCTGCCCTCCTTTTTCGGCGGTGGCCCACTCACACTCCATTACTCGTCTTGATGAGACTGCCACTCACTCTCGTACATCGTGCAGTGGACTTCTATGTGGAGGTGTTTTCGTGGCTCCTGCCTGCGGTCTTCATCGTGGGTCCGCTCATCGGTTGGGGCGTGGACAGAGCTGGTAAGCACGCGTGACCACCCACCACCTATTCATCATCGCCGGCGGTGGCTGTCGCGGTCTTACCCAGCGCGGGCGTGTGGTGGGCAGGTATTGTGGGGTCGGTCGTATCGGTACATGCGTGTGCGCTCATCTTCTCCGGGCTCAAGCTCGTGCCCAGCCTCGAGCTGCAGTTCGCCACCTTCGTCGTCCTCTCCTTCTACCGCGCTCTCTTCTACACCGCCATGATCGCACTCCTCATCGAAATGTACGCTCATGAGCCCACACACCAATCGTCACTATCAAACCGAACGACCAACCCTCACCCTCATCTCCACGTTGTGGCTGGTGGTTGACGATGTGGCCCCAAAGGTTTGGCTATGGCAACTTTGGCAAGCTGTGGGGCTTCTGCATCTTCATCGCCGGGTTCATGAACTACGCCCAGCAGCCCTTCCTGGCCATCGCCTACGAGCTGGGATCGTTCTACTACATCGACCTGGCCCAACTGGGCTCCATGCTCCTCCTCACCTTCTATCCCCTCTTCCTCTACCTCCGATTGCCACGGCTGACATAATAAATAAAAGCTTTTATTTATTATTTATTTATTCATTATTCTATTTTGTTTATCAGTTTATGTGAACGTTTGGGTCAAACGATCAAACTCGCACACACGAGAAGCAGAGGGATGCTGGAGTTGGTAGTGGTGGCGGTGGTGATCTGGTTTGTCTACCTGGCCTTCATGGCGGTGCTGGGCAAGGGTGGATCTTCTGGCACATCGTCTGGCGGTGTATCGTCATCGGGTGCAGGGTCGTCGGCAGGGTTCACGACCATCGCGGACAAGTACGAGACCATCGAGGAGGTGCAGGAGCATCTGCGCCGAGCCGGCCTCGAAAGCTCCAACCTCATTCTCGGCATTGATTACACCAAATCCAATGAATACAACGGCCGGTACCCCATCCCTTGCACCCAGCGTAGCAATTCTTTTTTTTTTGGCATTATTATTTTTCGATTCGGCTATTTGATTATTTTTAATCCTTTATTTATGGTTATTATTACTGTGCGCGCAGAAGGACGTTTGGCGGCAAGTCGCTGCATGACCTGAAGGGCCAAAGTGGACCCAACCCGTACGAGCGCGCCATCGACATCCTCGGCCGCACGCTGGCGCCGTTCGACGACGACCACCTGATCCCCGCTTACGGCTTCGGCGACATCACCACCAAGGACATGTACGCTTCAGGCCCAGCTGCTTGGGGGGGCGGCGGCGGCGGCACTGCTGATCTTTCCCTCCATCGATCGCTGCGCAGTGGCGTGTTCCAGTTCTTCCCCGACGCGCGCCCGTGTCGTGGCCTGGAGGAGGCCCTCGCACGCTACCGGGAGATCACCCCCTCGGTGCAGCTCAGCGGTACTGTCTTACGTCACTTCCTCGCCCGCACGCGTGCGTGTGCGCGACCCCAGCTTACTGATGGTGGGTCCGCCTCTGTGTCTCTCTCTTTGTGTTGCATTGACGCCGTGGCCACGACCAGGCCCCACTTCATTGTACGCGTTCTCTCCCCCCTCCCCCAAGCAGCGAAATCGCTCACCCCTTGTTTGTGTGGGTGAACGACCAGTGCGCCGGTCATCTATGAGGCCATCCGCCTTGTGCGTGAGACGCGCTCCTACCACATTCTCATCATCGTTGCCGATGGCCAGGTAGGTTCATTGTTCATCGTTCTTTGTTCTTCTTCTTCTCTTCAGTCTGTTCCAGGCGTTGACGCGTGCGTGCTGTGTGTCGTGTGCAGGTGACCAGCGAACGGGAGACGATTAACGCGATCGTCGAGGCCTCGAACTATCCGCTCTCCATCATTGTGGTGGGCGTGGGCGATGGCCCCTGGGAGACCATGCAGGAGTTCGACGACGGTCTTCCTTCCCGCAAGTTTGACAACGTAAGCTCACCTCCTTCCTCACGCTGCTGTACTCTTGCCTGGGCTGTTGTTGCCCGTCGCTCACCATTACGCCTTCGCACACACAGTTCCAGTTCGTCGAGTTCAACAAGGCCATGCAAGGCAGACACCCCGAGGTACATCTCACTTTCTCTCTGCTCCGTTCACTCATTCAGTTACTCACTCATCACCGCCACGACACAGACAAGCTTTGCCATCGCTGCGCTGACGGAGATCCCGGAGCAGTACCAGGCCATCAGGAAACTCGGGCTCCTGTAGCGTAGCACGTTCGAACCAAAGGTGCAGGCACCTGGGCACGCCGTAACCTTTATATCTAATGAAGACAAAA
This sequence comes from Acanthamoeba triangularis, assembly GCA_902749335.1. NCBI lineage: Eukaryota > Discosea > Longamoebia > Acanthamoebidae > Acanthamoeba > Acanthamoeba triangularis. The sequence goes on from CACVKS010001271.1 coordinate 8,103, forward strand.
CGACAGCCAAGCTTCGCACAAAGTCCTAGATCGTGGGCGCGTCGGGAGGGAGGGATGGGACCACCATGGCGTGGCTGGCTTAGAGCCTGGCCTTACGCAGGCCCACACCGTCACCTGCACGCCAGCACCACATCACCCGCGTTAGAGCGCGCTTGAGATCCGAGTGCGAGTGGACCTGCGTGCGGAGCACACGTACCGTCCTGCTCTTCGATGAAGAAGTCGGGCCAGAACTCCTTGGTGCCGGGCACGTACGCATAGTGGTCGAAGTTGGTCTGGCCCACGGCGCGCAGCACCTTCTCGTCCACGAAGAAGTTACCCTGCAACAGAGAAGAGAGAGAGAGAGAGAGGATGAGTGTGTGTGCCCAACGTGATCACTAACGACACGCGGGGGTGGTGCGAACAAACGTACGGTACACTCGGTGGCGGGCGAGGTGAGGATATAGTAGGCAGCGTCGCCCATGATGTCGGGTGTCCTGCACTGGTTCATCAGGTCATCTCCACCGAGCACGTTTCGGATGGCCGCAGTCGCTGCACACACACGCCAGGGGAAGTCAGACAGGCGTAGGTGTGGCGAGAATAGGGCGCGGGTGAGCACCGATGCCGGTCTTGGGCCAGAGGGCGTTGACAGCAACTCCTCTATCCTGCATCGTCGAAATGGGGTGAGCTGTGCCAGGAAAGAAAACCGCTGGGAGAACACAGACGACGCGACACGCACCTTGAACTCGGCGGACATGCCGAGCACGCACATGGACATGCCGAACTTGGAGATGGTGTAGGCGGTGTGGTCCTTAAACCACTTGGCGTCGATGTTGAGCGGAGGCGACAGGGTGAGGATGTGCGGGTTGCGACCTGCATGGGCCACCCAGACACGCAGGCAAACACGCACGCGTGTCACACGCTACTTCTCACGCACATATCCGGGCGCACGAGTGGTGACGAAGCGTGCGTGGGTGCGGGTGGTACGCGGTACCCTTCTTGGCGCTCTCGATGAGGTAGGGCAGGCACGCCTGCGAGGTGATGAAAGTGCCGCGCGTGTTGACGCCCTGCATCAAGTCGTACCTCTTCACCGGCACGTCCAGCGTACCTGCGCTGGACTTTGAGTTCCGCACGCTCTCTGGCCAATGGGCCGCGTTTCGTACCCTTGGGAAAGATGGCTGACGCATTGTTGATGCAGATGTCGATGCCGCCAAAGTGCTTGGCGCCCTCCTCCACCGCCTTCTTGACGTCCTCCTCGTTGCGGATGTCGCACTTCAACGCCAGCGCCTACACCAAACCATTGTTGAACAACTGGACGCGCTGCCAAAAAGGCGTGGGAAACGAGGCGCTACCTTGCCGCCAGCGGCTTCGATTTCCTTGGCCGCAGAGTAGATGGTGCCGGGCAGGGCCGGGTGCGGCGATTCGGTCTTGGAGGCCACGATGATGTTGGCGCCCTCCTTGGCGGCCCTGCGCGCAGTAGTGAATCTGAATTGAGCCTTTCATTTTATACATCTTCTGGAGAGCCACGCCGCGTTACCTCAGGGCAATGGCGAGACCGATGCCTCGGCTCGCGCCAGTGATGAAGATGGTCTTGCCCTTGAGCCCCAGGTCGATCTTGTTGCTGTTCATGACGTAGCGTGTTGTTTGGGCAAAGAGTTGAAAAGAAAAGATGAAAGAAAATCAGGGAAACGATCTTGCTGTTTCGCATTCTTCAATTTTTAGGTAATTCATTTCAAGTTGAGCACCAGGCCTGGGAGCTCTTTGTGTTGGCCCGAACAGAAGGGGGCGAAAGGAGATGGATTCGATGATTAGGAGAACCTACTCGGTGGGGTCGGACACACGAAATGGCGCCGGAAGCTCTGCCTCTTCGGTCTCGCCAACTACAGTGGTGACACCCGCGCAAGCCTCCAACAACTTCGTTGGGCGACGGCGCAGCGCGAGCGAGAGCGGTGGCGAGTGGCGGGTCGCCATTAGCGCCACCCATCGGCGCCAGACCAGCCCCGACCAATGGACCCTCGTACCCCTCCCCTTTTCTTCGCTCTTCGCTTCGTTTTTTTTTTTTTCGCTTTCGCTCTTTGCCTCTCGGCACTGTCAGCTCACGCATTGGGCAGTACTTTGAGGTGGCCGTGGAGAACGAAAAATACACATGGAGCGTGTTAAAGAGCGAGCGCCAGTTCGAGGACCTGCAAGCCCTGGTAAGCTCCCTGCTGCTTCAACTTTATAGTGGTGGCTCGTGTGGTTCGTCCGCTGAACGTGCACGAGGGGCACAGTTTCTGAGGGAAGACGGAAGACGCAGCCTGCGTAAGTGTGCGCGAGGGGCCAGCACCTACATGCAGGCCTTCGAAGTGCTCGATCCCTTCTTCGTCGAGACCAGGTCCGATTCTTTCTCAGCACACGCACGCGCACCACCGCACCACCGCACACGCACTACCGCTGCTAAGGTATGGCGGCGGGCTACAGGCGGCGGACGTATGAGCAGGTGCTGGTGGCATTCGTCCATTTCGCGCTGAACAAGTCGATCTCTTCGTCCACGGCGTCGGCCCTTTGGTCCTTCTTGGATCCCGCCTACGAGGTTCCCCTCTTCCCTCCATCTCCCACCCTCAACTGTTTGTGCTGTGTGTGTTGTGTGTGTTGTGTGTGTTGTGTGTGTTGTGTGTGTTGTGTGTGATGGGTGAGTAGTGCCTTAGGCCTAATTGGGGGCTGCTATCCAGAGGGGCATGAGCTTTCTCGATTCCTACCAGAAGGAGGGTCCCATCCAATTCTTCAAAAAGTCGGGCAAGTGGAAGGCCCTCTGGTGCTCCTTCGCCCTCACATAACTCGCCGTCGTCGTCTTCATGAAGCTTACGGAATTACCTTGGACAGGGTGTACCTCAAGAATGGCTTCCTCTGCCTGACCAAGATGCAGGGCGTACGGGACTCTCGCTTGCGCGTGGGTGCGGCATCGTCTCACTCACTGTGTGCCATCT
>CACVKS010001272.1:0-11016 GCA_902749335.1 Acanthamoeba triangularis
GTTCAAGAGCATGTGGGGTGAGACACACGTCAAGCTGAAGCATTTAGGGCCAGACGAGCGGGGGAAGGGGGCAGAGACCTGCGAGAGTGACGCGAGCGAGTTCGGAGTAGTGCTGGTTCCTGAACTGTTGGAAGGGAACGAACTGGACTATGTCTCGTGTCGCCTTTTTGCCTGATCTAGCCTGGAGCAGGCCTCCATCGCCGTCCAGGGTTTCCATCTCCTTGAAGTCGTCGTTGCCCACACCCACAATGACTGCACGCACGCATGAGTGAGAATCAATCAAGGTTGCAGCCTGCCTAAGGCAGAGGCTATGCTATGTGTGTCTAAGAAAAGCGCGCCAACGACGTACTCAAAGAAATGGGCAGATCAGAAGCGTTGACGATCTCCGCCATCGTGGTGTCCATGTCTGAAATGGCTCCGTCAGTGAGCATGAGGAGCGTCCAATAGACCTGCTGCTGAGGGGGCGTCTGCCTCGCAAGTTCGGCCACTTGCTTGATGATCTGTAATGCACGCAAAGGTTAGGACGCGTCTCCATGAGCCCCCCCCCCAAAGAGAGACAGACAAGGCGTCGGATATCAGAGATGATGTGCAGGGAGCGCAGCACGTACGGGACTGAAGTTGGTGGGTCCGGAGAGTTTGACGTGGTTGAGGGAGTGCGTGTAGGCACCAATCACGTTACTGATACCGATACACTCGGGCTGTTGAAAAACCAGTGGTGCAGGTGTATCAGTTGGTACTCAGCTCATATTGGGGGGGGTTGTCTTCTCCGGAAGGATCCTGGTGGTACACGTACGTTGGTAGGATCCATGTTGACGTGGAAGCAATGCGAGGTAGTACCCGTCGGTGGAATCTTGGCTCCAAATCCGTAGGTCTAAACCGCCATGGCAGGTAATATTTCCCAACATTCAGTTCTCTATAACTGGAAAGAAGAAGGGTCTCTAAGGTGTCATACCGGGAAACGCGAAGTCTGGTCGTAGGACGCAAGAATTTCGCCAACAGCCATGATCGCCTTCATATACTCGTTGGGTTGGCCCGAGGGATCGCGGTAATGCAACGATCGAGCGCTCTGTGTGTGTGTGTGTGTGTGTGTGTGTGTGTGTGTGTGTGTGTGCGTGTGTGTGTGTGTGTGTGTGTGTGCGTGTGTGTGTGCACGTACGTACGTACGTACGTACGGTTAAAAGCAGTAGGTCGACCAATAAGGATTGTGGATCAGCGAGAGCGTCATACCGTAGGATCGCCATTGGAAGCGGTAAAGTCGATGGCAATTGCTAGGCGCAGCTGGCAGCCACCAGCTACATATTCAAGGAAGCTAGAGGGATCGCAGAGAAAGAGCTGTCGTTTGTCGGGGTAAAGCAGAGGTAGCTGATTACTGGGAATTAGAGGGTTACCTGTGATTCTTGCGCATGTCCAGCTGAACGAGGTTGAGTACTCCAGAGTTGGTGTAGCTCTTCTTCTTCCTCTGCTTGTCGGGCTCGATCAGCGGTAGTTGACGCTTGCCCTGCAGCAGTTCATTCAGCGTGGCCTGATGTGAATTGGAGGCGCGGAGAGTAAGTGGAAGGACGCTCTAGAGACTCCAAACACAACAACACACCAACACACCAACACACACACACACTGACTCACACAGAACGCGCTCACACACGACGCACACGACGCGAAACGAAAGAGAGTGCTTAAGGGAGGAACGCACGTTGGCGATTCCAATGAGGTCGTGGCTGCCATCTGCGTCCCAATCATAAACCTTGAAGAGGAGTTGACGGTTGAAATCTCCCTGGCACAACTTGGAGCAGTCCAATTCAAAAGGACGCCACGCAGGATCTGGCCACCGCACCCATTAAGCAAGAAACCGTCAGCTCCTGTAAGGAGGGAGTGGAGAGAGGGCAGGCTCACGCGTAACGAAAAGAAAGGAGAGGAAAAGGTACCCAGCGTTTTCTTGATGACCTCGGTCTTGTGGATGAGGGTCCATTGGCCGTTCTCAATGTTGTTGCGGTGGATCTCCAACCAGGGGTCTGATTTGCCAAACAAATCCTTCTTGTCAAGGTTCGATCCGGTGAACCGAAAGCTGGAGAGAATCACGTGAATAACGCCCAGTCAGTGTCAAAAACGCGGGAGCGCAGACAAACACGGAGAAGCCACGTTCGTTGATAATGAATCAACTACGTACGTGGCGATGGAATTGGCCGCCTCAGAGTTGATCTCCTCCGCGGCAACGATGATGTCTCCAATTCGGCGTGTCGGATGATCGGGATTCCTGGTTCGACAGAGAGAGAGAGAGAGAGCGGGCGTGCGTGAATGCATGCACGCGCAACTGCATCAGAGACTATCAAGTGGTGGATATCTTGGGCGGGTTCGGGAACTTGAGAGAGAGAGAGAGAGAGAGAAAGAAAGAGAGAAGCGGTACTTGAGGTCGCGTGTGGCTACGCCACCCGGGCTGCCGAGGATATCGCCCAGGTTGATGACCGCCTCTCCCAGGTTGTCCTGCTTGGAGAGTGAGCCATGGGGCTTATCGACGTCGTACACGTCAAAGCGCAGCTTCTGGGCCTTCTCGAACCAGTAGTCGAGAGGCACCGCCTGCGCAAAGTTTGGGTTCGACTGGTTCCTAAGGTAGGACAACACCCCCCCCCCCAAAAAAAAGAAACCCAAATTAAAACAAAACGGCTCGGAGAGTGCGAGGAGCAGCAGCAGCAGCAATTCTGAGAACCACCACGCCATGGTGAGCAAAGGAAGCTCCACTCACGTACTTTTGCCATTCAGTGCGACCGACCTCCCTCCACCCACCAGTGGCGGGGTTGAACTCCTGTACGACGACAAGCGGGTCCGACGCAGAAAGTACATCCATTCGAATCAAATGCCTGAACGGGGGGTCGTCAGCAATCAAAAGAAGACTCGGAAGATGGTGTGGCCACGAAGGAAAGTGCCTGAGAGAGATGCGCAGTTCCACCCTGCTGGGCGCTTCGACCATGCTCATCGGACCTTGCATTTTTCGCGCGATGTGTTTGTTGCCGGCTTGACGCTCTTCTCTCGCGTTGCTGTTTGTTTTCTTGACCGTTCCCGGCACAGCACGTTCACGGAAGGCCAACCGCGGGCCAGGGTCTGTAATTAACCCTAACCTTTTAGGAAAAGGGCCTAAAAAAATGGAAAAGGAAAAAAGGAAGACCCTGCTGGGTTTGGTTGTCGCGCCTTATTTCTTAGCTTCTTATTTCTCGCCGTCCTCAAAGGAAAGTTGAGGGTACTCCGCCATGACACCGAAGTTGGGGTGGCGGCGGGTGCGTACGCCAATCGTGGCATCCCAGCCTGAGGCTGCCGCGGCCATCCATATTTGCTAGTAAAAGCTGGTAGTGCCCTTCACCGGGGGCCGCACTTCCACTCGCGCCGAAACCGCGAAGAGTACCCTCACCAAGAGGGGACCTGAAGGAGGAGTGAGCGTGTTCCCTTCATCTTGGGTCTACCTAAGTGGAGGACGCCTCTCAAAAGGAGCCCGAAAAGATACACATTTTTATGGGAAGGTATTTGGAAGGCGTTTCCTTTTGCGGCCTTTCATTAATTAGTCGCGAAGGAAGCAGAAGCAGCTTAGGTGAGAGGGTACTTCTCGGGATAGTGCTCAGCCATGATGAGCACCACCAAAGCAGACCAACCCGTGAACGGGTGCGAGCGCTGACCCCTGCCTGTGATTGGGTTGTACTGTTCCCACACGTAACCTGTCCGCATGTACTCCTGTGTGTTTCGTGAGTGTCGCATGTGTTTGCGCGTAAAGTAAAGGGGGAGGAAGAACGGCGTTAGAGGCGTTCGAGCAGGTAGTGGCCTCTGAGGCAAGAAGAAATGGACATACGTTATACATATTGGCGACGAGCTGGCTACGAAGTTCTTGGTAGATGGTCTGTGCTCTTGCTTGGTGGGGCCCTGGGCGCGAAGCATAATAGTTTTTGAGCGCCGAGAGGGCGAGGTAGTTCATGTTGATCCAAATAGGCCCTGGTCCAGGTGCGGAAACAAAATCAGCACGCGTGAGAACTCACTGCTAGCAAGCTGCCCACACGTACCTTTCCAATAATTCTCGCCCTGGCCGAAGTATCGGTCAGCCTTGGACAAAGAACGGAGGCCATACCCCGACCCTATGTAGGAACCAATCACAAACCACCATTAGGTTAAAACACGTGCTTACAACAGGTTGTGCTGAACGTACAGAGGTGGCTTTCGTCTCTCATGAGGTCGAGCAATGCGCCGAGGTTGGGCGAGTCGGTGGGCACCAACCCAAGGAACAGCGGGAACAAGCTGGCCAGACAGACAGACAGACAGACAGACAGACAGACAGACAGACAGACAGACAGACAGACAGACAGACAGACAGACAGACAGACAGACAACAAACATGCCTTTAGTGTCTTCAAAATCAAAACAGTCACATTGCTAAAAATAAAATGAAATGAAAACAAATAAATAAGATAGAGGACGAAACAGCGACGACATAGGTACCTGACATAGCCCTTGTGGCACACAAGATTGAAAAGGCCAGTGGCTGGATTGCGACCGTCAATATCACAGTAACACCGGTGCTCCTCGCTCCAGTAGTCTAGCGAGGCCGAAGAAGAGAAACCGGAGCGATCACGAGGTCAGCGGTGCCCCATAAGCTGGGGGTGAGCGCTGGTGACTTGAAAGTAGTGGAGGTAGTACTTTGAAGTTGCGCCTGGAAGCGCTCGTAGGCCTCTGAGTAGGAGGAGGGATCCTGGCCGAGAAGAAGCGAAATATCGACCATCGTGCGGGAGTAGAACATCATCCATGAGAGCAAATCGACGTGTTGTTCGTGAGCGGAAACCGACGGCGCGCGTGGATAATCATCAAGTCCTAATGTAACAGCCCACACAGAGATCAGGATCAAATACCTCCAACCCAGATTTACTGTGACAGTGGTAGGGGAGGCGCGCGAGCGCACCAGAAGTGAAAGTGTGGTTGACACTTCTGCCAACCCACAAGAAGGCGTCGTCATTGCCGCTCGATCGCTGTGTGGACATGAACCAGTTGTACCATTTGGCCAGTCGGGGATACGATTCACGCAAGAATGCAAACTCTGCTGAAACATCTGATATGATAGACACGCACCGCAACGAGAGAGAGAGAGAGAAAGAGAGAGAAGGCAAAGAAAGAACACAACGCATACACGGTTATTAGGGCCGGCCTAAAAAACGATGAAAATCCTGCCGCAAAGGCCAGAGGCCAGGCAGAGAAGAAATGTCTACCTGTGGTCTGTTCTGCCGTGCCAAAGAAAGAAAGGGAATTGACATCCTGGTTTACGACTACGCCGGCCACGCCATCACTCGCTGCATCGGTTCGTCATGAAGTCAGGCCATAGTTTGCGCCTATTCGCGGTCACTGGAGGGCAGAGAGAGAGAGAGAGAGAGGAGAGCGCACCTTGAGCCTTTTTGATGGCTTGAATGGAGGCCGAGAGTGGGAACAGCAGTGTAGGCGGGTTGGCGTAGGAGGGGTTCTGTGCTTGAAACTCTGGTGGCACCTTGGAGCGCGCTTCCTTGCCAAGAATCTGCTCCCTAGCAATCCAACCGGTGTGGGGGTCCTGCAGGGCAAACCAATGCCGCAACACATCACGCCTACCCCGCGCATCATGACAATAAGATTAGTGCGTACTATCAACTATTTTTTTTTTTTTTTTTTTTTTTCCTAGAACAAGAAGGACAGAGGTGCACGAACGTGATGAGTGGACTCCACTGGCGTACAAGAAGCTGGTGAAAACCTTCGTCCCATAGGAAGCCTCGAGGGAAGAAAGGCCGCGAGGGCACGGCTGTGTAGAGGCTCTGCTCGAGAGAGAGAGAGAGAGAGAGAGAATATATCAGTCACCCATCATAACAACACTCAACCGCTAAGAGCATGAACACACTAGGTACCTTGGGCGGAGAATAATACTTTCTCGGCTGTGCGGGATTGGAGTCGCGCTCTTCGACAATAGATGAACCGTAAAAATAGGAGATGCCTGAAGGGGGGAAGAAGAAGGGTGGTGTGAATGTCACTGTCGATGGCATCGCCAAGTATTTGGTATGGGGCTTACCTCCAATTAGGTTGCTCATGGTGGACATGGCGAAGTGACGCTGCTGAGCGGTGAAACCCTTGGCTGCTAGACCAAAAGCCTCCTCAAATTGGCTCTCGAATTCTTGCCTTCGGTGCGCCACGGCCGTATTCACCTCACTGCCGCCCAGAGCCCATGAGCTCAGCTGCGTTTCGGTGAATGTGCGGTGCGCAACAGTCGCGGCTGCCTTCTTGCTCTTCGACTTGATCGCCGCCTGCGGGTGGGCTGAATGGGACACAAACACCAGATCTAGCTACGAGTCGCCAAAAACAAATGGTTTGTTAGGCAAAGTAAGTATACGTCTGGGGGATAAACGAAGCGGAAAGACGGGACAGTATTACCTCGAAGGGCAAAGTCAGCACTCGCTGAATGATGATGACGTTGGAATTCTTGCTCACTGTGTTCGGGAGAGTGGGCACGAAGAGAAACGGAGAGGGCCTCTCCTGCTGCCCGTCCTTTTCCTGAAGTCGTCGATACTGCAAGAAGAGGTTCTGGCTACCTTCAAAATCCGCACCACGTGTTACAACAACATTCCCACACACGTGTACCGAGGGGCTGGAGCAGTTAGGGTATATTACCTTGCAGCAAGAGTGGATGTACGGCCTGCTTGACATCCCACACATCTTCGGTAGCTACATGGTAGCCATAAAAATGCGTCTTCTTAAGATCGGCCACCTCTTTCATCCCCACCGGTGGGGAGTTGGACGGAGACTTATTATCATGGCCTACCACATGGCCACACCAACACAACCGCTTTTGGTTAGTGAACCGTGAGATCCCAAGAAGAAGAAGAACAACAACAACTACAACTGCAACCGACACAGAGATGGAAATACCATTGCGGATCAGGAAAGAGAAAGTGCCCAACTCGTCGGTCTGGCCCTCCACCTGGACGTCATCGGCCAAGCCCTGCGCAACACAGGAACGCGCTTTAATGGCGGTGAGATGCACTTGGGCAAAGGAGAGTGTACCTTCTTTTTTGACGTCCCACTGAGTCCGGCAATGTTGAGCGTGTAGGTGTCAGGTACGGTGATGTACAAGAACAAAGATGTTGCTGACTCAGTCGCCTTCGCGCTTGCGGCTCCGCTGGCGCTTTGGCCCGACAGGCGGGTCACCCACTCACCACCTAACCGTAGTATCATGGTGACCAAGAATGAAGGAGCAAGTTATGATTCCCTTGAGATATAGAGTTTGTTACCGGGTACAATGCAGGCAGATCCAAGCGCGCGTACCATTCGCACCCCGCTGGTGCTTGATGAAAGTGGTAGTGAGCTTGAGGTCAGTCTTCGAGTCGATCAGTGTCTGCTCGCCGTAGTTGATGCCGTCGTGTCGGGTCCACCCGTAGCTATCCAATCCATCACCCTCTTCGCAGCTGTGACGCAGTTCTGGGTTGTCCGACACACACACACACACACACACACACACACAACCAGAGATCGGCAGCAAAACTTAGCTTTCTCGCCACACAGGTGGCAGGGGTCATGCGTGTGTACGGTCGACGGTGAGTGGATTGTGTGCGCCGAACCACATCAGGCCAACGAGGGGCGATTGAGGACTACGCGTGCGTGCACCAAAGTAGAGATTCGACCGATACGTTCCTGTTGTGTGTGTGTGTGTGTGTGTGTGTGTGTGTGTGTGTGTGTGTGTGGCGTGCGCAATCGTGCATAGAAGAGTGAGGCCACGATCATCTGAGATGACACGTTGATTCACAAATAAAAGAGGAGAGAGAAATAGAGCAGTACCCCAGTAAAGTGTGTCATTCCTGGCAGCATCTGGTGGCAGGTCGCTGCACCACACTAATGTATGAAATAACATGCAGATTAACCACAAAATTAAGTAATTCATTACTTAATCATTTGCAACTGCGGGCGAACCAAACGGGGCAAATAGGGCTATCGAACAACAGACGAGAGCCAAGACCCCACTCCTCATGGTGTTGGCAGAAGCCGCCGTACTTCTGGATCTGCTGCGGATTGATTATTGTGGCGCCTGACACTGAGAATTTCTCCCATAATTTCTCTTTTTCTACTTGATCTACAACTGGGCACAACCGCCAGCATTTGGAGCCACACACACAGGCAGCATGAGTGAACCGCACGGCAGCAGTCGTCCGAGGAAGCGCAGGCGGCGCGGGCACCGTGCCTCCGCACCCGGTCCTGAGATTGTCGTGATTGACGTTGATGATGACACGCACCACGATGCGACGCAGAAGACGCACGGGACCTCAGGTACGACGCACAATCTCTTGCACACCGGTGGCGTTCCCAGCAGGACTTCTCGATAACGCGCCAAAGCAGCACGCGGTGCAGGACGCAAGTGGCAAATCAAGCGCCCGCCGGCCGCTGCACCTCGCACAGCTAGGAGCTGCCCAACTTCTTCCAGCAGCAGCAGCAGCAGCAGCAGCAGTAGCACCTCCACCTCCTCTTCTTCCTCCGCACCAGCCTCGACGGCCTCCACACCTGCTCCTCCCGCCGCACCAAAGGAAATACCAGGTACAGGGCCGTCTTGCTCTTGCTCTTGCGCTTCTGCTCATATATGAGGGTTAATGAGGCCTCGTAATGAGTAAGTTCAGGTTACTACTACGATCCTCGCCTGAACCGGTACTTCAAGAAGGACCCATTCCGACCCCAGCCCGCGCACACGCTCCCGCCAGCCGCCGTACCTTCCACCGCCACGGCGGCAGCGCCCAAAACGCAGCCGGCACGACGTTACTCCATGGGCAAGCTCTTGCACGCCCAACAATCGGGGCTCATCTCTTCGTCCGAGTTTCGAAGGTGCCTAGCGAACCACGCACCCTTTCCTCGCTGCGGCTGCCAGCCTAACAGCGCGCCGCACTGGCGGGACCACAAACAGGAGGGAGACTCAAGCGCTGGGTTCGCGCTGGCGAGAACGCGAGACGGAGAGGGAAGGACCCGCGTTCGTGCCAACCGATGTCGACGACATTGCCCTGCACAAGGACGGCCTCTTGTTGATGGGCCACAAGGGTGGTGCGGTCACGTATGCCCCCCCCCTCACACGAAGCCGCGAGCTCTTCTGATGATGTGACTGGGGCTTTGATTCACTCAGGCTAGATGCCTGTTGCATGAAGCGGGACCAAGAAGACCTGTGCATGGCATTCTACTCCTCCCGCCTTCGCCACGTCTATGCGTCGCCCATCAGTTCCCTCCGTTGGGCTCCCGGCTCCGCGGGCCAATCTGCCCTTTTTGCGTACATCCACCCAGACAACCACATCCCCTTGGTGTGCGTGTCAGCCATTTTGCTGATACCCCCGATTATGGAACAGGGTGGGATTGTTTGGTGGTTACAATCTACCCGGGTCGGTGGACATTCGTGGCGTTGATTTTCAGAGTCGAACTGGGATTAACCTGAACAAGGGCAGGTAGAACACTACCTTCTCTCTCTCTCTTCCTTTTTTCCATACGTGCACTGTTGGCTCACGTCCGTTTTCACGATCGGCGCAGTTTGTGGTGCGCTGAGTGGAAGCCGCAGGCGAGCCATGTCGCTCTAGGTGTCACGCAAGGAGCCATGCTTTTTGACGTCACCACTTCACGAGTACTCGCTCCCCCTTTTTTCCAATCATTATAATGCTGCAGTAAACGCCCTAACTCTCTTTTCGGTAAGCACAGGTGACCACAATGTGGACGAAAAAGAGCGACGTATTCGCACAGGGCTTTGACTCAACGGTTGGCATCATCTTCCCACCACTTCCTTCAGCTTTTGCGGGGAGCTCTTGGAACGCGACCCATAGCACTGTGCTTTGACTGACCGGAGGGACCCAACCTATAGGGAAACACTCTATTCAACGGCTCCAGAGACGGCATGGTGCGTGGCGTGGACCTGCGAGCAAACCTGCGCGAGGCCCGCGATGGCTCGCACCACCCCATCATCATGCAAAAGTCGCCTGTGTGCTGCGTCAAGAGCCTGTACGACGACAACTACCTTGTCGTGAGCTCCTTCAACGGAAAGGTACCTTCCACGCAAAGCTGACGCTCGTTAAGGTCAAACAACAACTCCTACAAGTACTACTGATACTAATGTGATATAATCTAAATTGCTACGACGCAGATACAACGGTGGGACCGAAGGTTGGTTCGCCCTGTGGTCACCTATGGAGGGCAGGTCAACCAATACACGCACCTTTCGTTCACCCTGGCGCAGGACTACTCGCTACTGATCGCCGGTACGATGGATGTGTGGGAGTGGTCTTTCTGCGTGAGCAAAAAGTCACCACCATTGCTTCATCACACAGGGGGGCAGGACAAGCTGTTGCGTATCTGGGACCTGCGCTCGGGTCAGTTGCTGCAACAGCTGCGGCCCTTTACTCAGCACGTCATTAAGAATGGTGCCATCCCCCTGCTCCCGCTTGTGTGCGCTCCCATCCTCACACATACAACTCTGCAGTTGCCTTTGGCGACGACTGGAAGCTGGCCCACGGCGACGTGGTGGGCAGAGCGTTCTTGCCCGCTCTCATCCTGCCTTCCCTCGATTGGTTCTCCTTCTCTGGCGGGTGAGAAACTGCTGCAGCTCTAAGGGTTCCCGTTTAAAATCACGACTGTACAGGCCTGCCTGAGCAGCAGGCTGGAATAAATAGCAGCCCAACTTACACGATATCAACGTTGTCGTTGGACGACACCGGTCGAGGCGTGGGGCCGGAGGCGTGGGCGTGCTGGAGGATGTCGTCGAGGCGCGAGAGCACATCCTCCATGGCCGGCCGCTTGCTGGCCGTGGCGTGCCAGCACTTCTTCATGAGCTTCTTGAAGTCGGCCGCGCAGTCGGCGGGCACCTGCGGCCGCTTGCCCTCGAGCACGTCGAGCGACACGCCCATGAAGTTGCGCCCGGCGAAGGGCTGCTTGCGCGTGAGCACCTCCCACATGATGATGCCGAAGCTGTACACGTCGGCCTTCTCCCCGTACTTCTCCCCGCGGATCACCTCCGGCGCTGCACAC
>CACVKS010001273.1:0-11016 GCA_902749335.1 Acanthamoeba triangularis
GGCCTCGCCCTTGGCCTCGCCGCCGTCGTTGGTGTTCCGGCGCCCTCGGTTGTTGTTCTCGGCCGACGACGACGACGAAGGCTCGGGTGGTGGCGACGAGGCCGCGGCCGCGACGGCGATGGCGTCGATGGCCTGCTCGAGGTAGTGGCGCTGCTTGAGGAGGGCGTCCATCCACGCGTGCATGTCCTCCTCGTCGGGGGCCGCCAGGAACAGCTTCTTCTTGGCCGTCGACACCCGGAACGCGTGCTTCTGCGTCCGGTCCTCGTGCGCCGCGAACTCGCACTTGATCAGCGGCACGCGCAGCTTGGGCTTCCCGCCCTATTGCACACAAGCAGCCCAACAAGTGGTCACCTCAGTTGGTGGAGAGAGAGCGCAGGCGAAGGGTGGTAGGTTCGAGTACCTTGGCCTCGCATCGTTCGAGGAAGCCGTCCTTGACGATGACGTAGGCCTTCTTCCACTTGCGGCCGCCGATGATCGAGCCCAGCCCCTTGCCCGGCAGCATCATCAGCTCACCCTCCTTCGCCTGCGTCGTCCCAGCCCCCACCGCACACGACACGGGACACGACACACACGACACACGACACACGCGCTCGCGTCAGCGTCACAGCTGTGGGCGGCTAACCCACGATCGTGGTGGTGGCGACGTACGGCAGAGGCGATGTTGGACCAGGTGGAGGCCGACCCGCGCTGGGAGTCGGAGCCGGCCACCGACCGGTCCACCAGCCGCTGGTGGGCGTGCTTGGCCTGCGCGGCCTGTGGCGGTGGTGGTAACCAGCGCCGGTCAGTCGGGTACGCAGTACTCTGACATTGGGAAGAGAGGGGCGGGGGCAGGTACCTTGAGGGCGTCGAGCCAGAGTTCGTATTCGCCGCGGCTGCAGGCGTAGACCTGGTAGGCACCGTCCGCCTGGTCCGTTATCTCGATCCCGTTGGCCTTGTCCGTGAACGGCCCCACCTGCGGTCGCACCACACACACCACACACACGACACACACACACACACACGTCGATGAGCCACCGCGCCACCGCACACGCACCACCGCGCACGACACACACACATGAGTGAGGGGGGAGGGGGCGTACGGCGGAGACGAGTKCGAGGGAGAGGATGCCCTGCGGGGAGAGCTGGTTCTTCTCCGTCCGCTTGTCCCCGTAGTACACCAGGTGCGGCCCRTTCAGCACGAACCACTTCCGCACCCACCGCTCTGCGCGCACACATCGCGTTGRCTCGGGTCAGTCCTCCACACACGCACCGCACGCACCGCACGCACCGCACGCACCGCACGCACCGCACACACCAAACCGCACACGACGCCACACAACACACCTCCGTCGCGCTTGAAGAGGAAGCCCTCCATCATTTGGCCCTCGCTGTCGCCCTCGTCGGCCGGCTTGGCGCCGGCCTGCTGGCCCGTSGCCCCCGCCGGGGGCGSTTGGCCGCCGTTGGCCGCCGCGGCCTCCGCSATCGCCTTGAGCCGCTTCTTCTCGATCAGCTTCCGCTTCCACTCCGGCATCTCCACGTCGCCCTCGCTCGTSGCCAACGMCTGCGGTGAGCGTGTGCGTGTGTGTGCGGTGAGCGCGTGCGTGTGTGTGCGGTGAGCGCGTGCGTGTGTGTGCGGTGAGCGTGTGCGGTGCGCGTGTGTCGTGCAGTGGGAGGGAAGCGAASGTACGCGGTTGAGTGTGGTGGGGGACTTTTCGAGAGGCGGCGGGGCGGTATTCTTGCGCGAGCGGGTGGGGGCGCTCGAGGCGACGGCCCTCGCCGGCGCCACCGGCGACCCACTCATCGTCGTTCCACGCCTTCGCGGCGAGGAGGCCGACACTGTGCGCCATCGCCCACCATCGAATCACACTATCAATGGCACGACACACGACACACGCGACACGCGCGACACACGACACGACACGACACGACACACGACACATTGGGATGAGGCGGTACGCTGGTCGGGATCTCCGTCCATGCAGAAGACCGTGTTGTCCTGATTCCCCTTCTTGTTCTCCACCGCCTCCTGCGCGTGCCAAATGTGTAAGTGTGCGTGTGCGGTGCGGCAACACTGCGTGTGTCGTGTGTCTCGTAAGTCGTGCGCTTGGGTTACCTTGACCGAGATCTTGTCGCCCGGTCGCACGCCGCGCGTGGGCGGTCGTCGACCAGCCGCCGCGCCGGCTCGCTTGGGCGACGCCTGTGCACCGGCAGTTGCAGGTCAGCGGCGCAAAGAAAAGAAGGAAAAGCAGAGGAAAAGGAAGGAAAGTGCAGTGTACGAGTCGTGGGCGGGACGAGGCGAGCGCGGCGAGCACCTGCGCCGGCTCGGCCGCAGCGATGCCGGACCCGTTCGGCGTCGACTCGGCCAGAATCACGCACGACGGCGTACCAGCCTACAGCACACACACGCAAGCGCCCATCAACTTCCATTCCACCCCATGGCCAACACCGCACGACACACGTCACACGCGCAACGCAACGCGACGCGACGCGTACGGCTTCATTGAGACCGGGTTCGTTGGTGGCGACCAGCGAGTGAAATTTGAGGAGGTAGGTCAGCACGTCCGCCCCGTCGCTGTCCGCCACGTCCTCGCTCGACAGATACGACGGAACCCCTGGGCGTGGGCACACGCGCGACGTCAGAACGAGCGTGTGCGGCGTGTGCGGCGTGTGCGGTGGACACGGACCGAGCTCCTTCTCGGCGGTGGAGAAGGCCAGCTTGAGGTTGGCGTCGGCGTCGTCGGGCTGCAGGGAGGCAAAGTCAAAGGCGTCGGGCCGGAAGCGGTGCACCAGCGCGCAGAAGGCGAGCCCGTCCCGCCAGCTGGCCTGGAAGTCCTTGATCGCCACACCTGATCAGGCCGAGAGTCCCGCACCAATCACGGCCCGCACCAATCACGATCAGCTTCGATCCACCAATCGCCGTCGTGATCATAAAATGTCGAATGAATGATTGGGTGGTGCACCGGCGTAGGACTCGGTCTGCTTCCGGCACCAGTCGAGCAGGTGGGACTCTCCCACGCTGGGCCGAGCGTACTCCCCTGGTTCCTTTTCCTTTTCCTTTTCTTTGTGTTCCTCTTTCTCTTTCTCTTTCTCCACCTCCTTCTCCTTGCCCGCAGCTTCACTGCCTCCTCTCTCTTTCTCTTTCTCTTTCTCTTTTTCCTTCTCCTTCTCCATCTCTTTTTCCTTCTTGTCTTTCGTGGCCCTCTCCATCTCCTTCTCTTTTTCCTTCTCTTTGCTGGCTTTTTCTTTCTCCTTCTTCTCCTTCTTCTCCTTCTTGGTTTCCTTCTTCTTGTTGTGGTTGGCGGTGCCGTGGTCGTCGTCGTTGGCTGATAGGGTGAGTCCCTTCTTGTTGTGGTTGCTGTCGGTGCCGCTGCTGTGGTGCACGTCGACCACCTCAACCGAGGCCGCCTCGTTGCCGTCCGGGCGGATGTTGTCCCGCCGGAGGATCATCATGAGGCTTCGCCTCCTGTTCGTCGGACTCTTGTTCGGCGTCGTGGAGGAAGAGGTGGCGGAGGCCTTCTCCTTGCCTCCATCTTTCTTATCGACTGCGGGTGGTTGTGCCGGAGATGGAGATGCTGGTGGCGGGCTGATTACCGAACCCGCCCTGCCCTTGGCGTTCTTCGTCTTCTTGTCCTTGGCTTCGGCAGCGCTGCTCTTCGCCTCTGTTGCCATCATCTCTTTACCTCTTCTTCTTCCTCTTCTTTCTCTTTTAAAATCTCTATCAACAATTCAATCCTCTTTTCATCAATCACACCAGAGGGAAGAAAGGTAAGATTAAATAAATCTCTTACATCAACTGGCCTCAGATTTGGGGGGTACCTGATTGGAGAGGGAGCCCAAAAACAAAATAAAAAAATACAAGTAGTCGCGTAGCGAAGAGGTCCAGACCGAAGAAGCTACGCTGCTGATGATAATACGAAACAATAATAGAGTACAATACGACCGAAGCAGATGGCCAGTGCTGCTTGGATGGTGTGGAGTGTGTGCTTTAGATGTGGGCCACACGACACCGACCCAAATGTCCCTCGTTACACATCAAAATAGATGAAATTCTGGCTACTTTAGGACCAGCCGTGCAGGCCCAAAACAGTAAGTGACACAAGAGGCACCAAACAAAAAAAACTCCAAAAAAAAAAAAAAAACAACAAACTTGGTTCCCTACAATTCCATCGGAGTTGCTGCCAGGATGAAGAAGAAGACTAAGACGAAGAAGCACTGAGAACAAGGAAAAGAAGAGGGGTACGACGTGCGGGAGTGGAGTGGCGCAGGTCGTGGTGGTGGTGGTCGAGGGGTCCTGTGCTTTGAATTGGAAATGTGTGTGAAATTTGTACACCAAGAGTGCTGGTTAGGGCTGGCGGTTAGCTCGTGCCGTTGGTAGCCAGCTCCGTGTCCGATGCGATCCTCTGTTTGGTCTTGCTCTTCTTCGCCTTCGTCTTCGTTTGCTTCTCGTCCAGCTTCTTCGTCTTCTTTTGCTTCTTCTTCTTCTTCTTTTTGTCCGCCTTCTTCGGTGCCTTCTGCAGCGTTTGGAGTTCGTCTTCTTCGTCTTCGCTGCCGCTCCCACTGCGGCTGCTGCTGGGGGTGGTGGTGGAGGTCGCTCGCTCGTCTCCCTCGCCGTTGGTGCGGTCCACCTCGTCGTCCGAACTCAAGTCCGACGAACTCGAGCCGCTCGCGATTGGGATCTCTCTCAGGCCGTAGTCGTCGTTGTTGGCACCATCGTCATCGTCATCAACGCCGGCCTTCTGCTTGCCCTTGCTCTTCTTGTCCTCCTCCGCCTCCGCGAGCGCTGCCGTCGCTGCAGCGCTCCCTCGCCCCCTCGCCGCCATTTGGTCCGTGGTCAGCAGCAGATGGATGTACTCGGGGTTGTCCTTCGCCCACGCCTCGAACTCGTCTGCGTTTTGTCGACCGCACACGCGGCACACGCACGCGACACACGCACACACACGCACACGTGAGCGGAATCCGAGTATTGTCAATAAGGGACAGTGGACCCATCGCCCTCATCGTTGTCAGCTGGGTGGCGGTACCGAAGGTCATGGTGTCGGGGGTCTTGAGGTCGCCCACCTTCGACAAGATGCCGTCGATCTGCTCGTCGGTGAGGCACGCGAAGAGGCCCCTCAACGTCTCCCTGGCGACAGTTGTAAGCGCTGGGCGGGGGAGAGGGGAAGTGGGCTGATTGTGTGTAAGAAGGCGGTGACCCGCTGGCGAGTAGGCGTACCGTGCGTGGCTGAGGGTCAAGTGGTCTCCTCCTTCGCCGGCAAAGAGCGCAAAGACGTCGGTCAGGGCGCGAGACTTGAGGACCTTCCAGAGCGTCGCCATACCTACGCGAGACAAAGACACGCACGCACGCGCACCACACACACACCGCACACGAGAGGCCGCAACGCGAGCGTCAAGGCGGACATGTCGGCAACCCTCAATACCACTGAGTCGAGTGTGGCCCATGATGACATGGTGATGGGTGTAGGTACCGGTGATGTACTCTCGAAAGTTGATGCGGCCGTCGCCGTCGATGTCCAGGAACGCAAAGAGGCGCGACGTGATGTCCGCGTCGGGCAGGTACAGCACACTACGCGGACACAGCGTCAGTCAATTAATCAATCAACCCGGCATGCCTGGCCCTGGGCGAACGCGAAAACAGCCGCGGGCGCATAGGGGAGGAAGGCGCCAACCTGCAGAACTCCTGGAAGGAGACCTCGCCCGAACGGTCCGTGTCCATCGCAATGAACTGTGGGCGCGTGCAAACGCGTCGAAAAAAATCGTTTGCAAGAGACATAAAAATATATAGATATAAATTGACAAGATGTTACCTTGTCGAGGCAGCGGGTGAGCGTGTTCTTGTTGAGCTCGAGTATCTCGAAATGGTCGAGCAGCTTGCGCGTCTCCAAAAGCACCTGCAACCAAATTGACGATTGCGCCGAGAAGGTTAGCTTCGCGCCCGGCGTGTGTGGTGTGTGGTGTGTGCGGCAAACCTTGTCGTGGGGGTATCTTCTTCGCAGCGCGTGGTGCAACAGGATGACGTCCTCGTAGGAGTGCTCGGTCGCCTGAATCCCAGAAGTGGCCAACTCATCGGCCTACGCCCGGGCAGGGCAGGGAAGAGAAGAGAAGAGAAGAGAAGAGAAGAGAAGAGGGTCAGCCACTGCCTTCCCCTCGGGTACGTGTACCTAAGCGTACCATGGCTTGTCGCACGTTGTGGGCGTAGAGCTTGGGGTCGTTCTGCTCCTCTTCGCTAGGATAGTAGACGGGCAGGTAGGTGACGTTCATCTTGTTGTGAAACTGGGACGTAGCGCAACACCACAAACAATATTTAGAGAGTGGATGAGTAAATGGCTCGGCCCTTGGGTGCGCGACACGACACGGCCAACGACACAGCCAACGACACGACACGCTCGCACACGGCGGTACCTGGCACAGAGTTCGCACGAGGAGCGAGAACTTCTTGGTGCCGGGGGCCGGGGACACATCGTGGTGCTTGTAGGGAAGCGTCACCGCCACGGGCTGAATGGGAACGCCTTCGTCCGTTCGGAAGGTAAGAGGAAAGCGAAAGAAGCGGAGGCCGAAAAGTGGTAGCAGCAGCGAGAGATCGCGTTAGTTCTGTGGTGGTGGCCGTAGTGCACGCAAGTGGTGGGAATGGTACCGGGGTTGAAGGCGCCCAGCTTGAAGGAGATGAAACCCTGCGCCGACGAGTTGCCGCCCTCGGCAAAGAGGAACAGCGGAGGCCACACGCCTTTGTCAGTCCTGCTCGCTTTCCTCCTCCTCTTTCCCTTTTTCTTCTTCTTCTTGCCGCCGTCGTCGTCGTGATCGTCGACGCCGTTCTCTTCATCCCTCGGGGTGCCGTCGGGCGATGTGTCTGCATGCTGTTCTTGCTCCTCCCCTTCTTCTTCTTCGCCCATGAGCCCGTTGTCGTCCCGCGGGCTGGCCGCCTTGGATTTCTGCTTTCGCTGCTGCTGCTTGGCCGCCTTCTTCGCCCGCTTGGTGCTCGCACGTTCTTCGTACCGCTGCCGCTGCAGGTCGTCCGCGTCGGCGTCCTTCTGACTCCGCTGCTTCAGCTTCTCGTAGCGCGTCGACACCCGCTCGTAGATCTCCTCCGCCGCCTCCTTTCGCGATTCGGGCGAGCTGCGCTTCACAAAGATCGTCTGAATCGCCTGCACGCACACCACGCGTTTCATTCAGCACACCGCCGATGCCACAACGTGCGGCGCGTGAGGTCGAGCGTGTGCGTGTGCGGTGGTGCGTGTGTGGTGGTGCGTGTGCGGTCGGGGTACCTTGGCGTAGGTGCCGTAGAGGGGCACTTTCTTGACGTCTTCCTTTCCCACAACGCTGGGCACATACACGTGCAGCAACCTGGCGGAGGTGGCGGTGAGTAGAGAGAGATCGGCCGCAATGGAGGGAGGGAGTATTCGCGTGCGCGTACCACAGGTGCTCGAACCAGGAGGGGTGGTTGGAGATGACGATCGGGGCGTCGGCGGAGGCCTCGCCCTTGGTCTTGACCCACTGGTACCCGAGCAGGAAGAGCAGCACGCGCGAGCCGTACTTCACGGTCGGGTAGAGCACGCCCCGGCGCCAGGACGTGAGCGGCTTCTCCTTCAGCTTCTCATCAGAAAGGCCTGCACGGCACGACAGACGCCAGCGTGGTGTGAGATGAGGGTGCCATGGCAGAGCAAGGGGGGTGAGCGTAGCGTACCGACGATGGAAAGGCTGGTGAGGCCGTACAGGCCCAGCAACAAGGGACCCAGGCCCAAGCAGCGTAGAGGCAAGACCGTGCAGCCACCCACCACAAGCTGGCGGTGCCCGACCAAACCGTTTACATCAACAAATGCTTTAGAGTGGGCGACTGGGCGGTACGAACTTTGACTTTTTCCAAGAGCGAAGGCTTGGTAGTGCGATTAACGAAGGGGTTGTAGTCCGAGATGTGCTTGAGGGCTTCCTCGCGCCTCTCACGCAGCAAGGCAAACATGTCCTCGTCAATGTAAAGATCGCCAGCGTCCACATCTTCATCTACATCGGCAGCGCTGCCCACAAGCCGCGCACTCGCCGAGGACTGGGAAGACGAGGACGATCTGCTGCTCATCTATCCTTCTATAACTCTCCAGATGTGCCGTGTACAGCAGGTTCAATCGCGCTATTTTGAGATGTTGTTGGCGGCTCTACGTTTTCGGCGCGAAAGTGGTCGCCGACCAGTCAGATCACCCAACGGGATGAAGCTAGGCCACCAGTTCTGGAACGGCACGTGACGTGATGGCCTTCACGCAGATCGTGTGTAGAAGCTGTTTAGGCTCTTCATCAACATCACCAACAACGAACAAGGCGCTCAGTCATCGCTGAAGAAGCCCGCCCATCCGTCTTTCTCCTCATTTTGCTTCTTCTCCTTCTTGTTGCCGGCACTGTTGTTCGTCTGCGCCGGCTGCTGCTTCTCTGTCTTGTCGTTGGCGGCCTTGTCGTTGTTCTGCTTCTGCTTCTTCTTGTTGAGCTTGGCCTCCTGGGCCTCCTTGACCTGCTGCTTCTGCTTGGGCGTCTCTGCTCGCTTGTTGCTCCGCGTGGCCGAGATCACGTCCATGATGAAGCCCAGCGACGCGTCGCTACCCGCCTCCTTTTCCTCGCGCCTTGGCTTCTTGTTCTGGCTCTTCTTCTTCTTCTTCGTTTGGTTGTTCTTCTTGTTCGCCTCTTCTTCGTCGCCGTCAGCGTCATCTCGCCTTCGCTTCTTGCTGCTGCTGTCGGCACTATCGCCGCCGTAGCCCAGCAGCTCCATCATCTGTGACTCCACAGCGTCGAGCTGCTTGCGCTTGCCCGCCTTCGACTTCTTCTTCACC
Source organism: Acanthamoeba triangularis (assembly GCA_902749335.1). Lineage (NCBI taxonomy): Eukaryota > Discosea > Longamoebia > Acanthamoebidae > Acanthamoeba > Acanthamoeba triangularis. The sequence continues at coordinate 8,784 of CACVKS010001273.1, forward strand.
TCTTCATCGTCGTCGTCGTCTTCTTCCGGCTCCTCCTCCTCTTCCTCCTGCCTCTTGGCTGCTCTCCGGAGCTCCTCCTTGAGCGCCGCCGACCCGTACTTGTCCACCACGAACCCCCCGATCTCCCTCTTCTTCTTCTTCTCCGGCTTCTCTGCTGTGTGCGGACCCCAGTTGAGTCGCACCGCACACGCCGCACACACACACACACACACACACACACACCACACACACAGCACGGGTAGCGCACATACCGTGGTGGTCGGGCGAGGCGAGCTCGACGGCCTTGGCGGAGGGCAGGAGGTCGTCGTCCTGGTCGTTGAGGATGTCCTCGAACATCTTTCGCTTCTTGTCGATGGACGCCGCCTTCTCCGTCCACGCCTCCTTCTTCATCTTGTACGCACCGATCTTACACTGCATTACGACACACGCGGGGGTGCCATATCAGCACCAGGCCGTGTGTGTGTGTCGTGTGTGTGCCGTGCGGTACCTTGATGAGTACGGCCTTGCCGTACTTCTCGGCGTCGAGCTTCTTCTCGTCCACCACCAACTCGTCCGCAATCATCGCCTGGAAAACACACACACTCAATAAAAATCGATCTACGACTGTGTGTGCTGTGTGTGCGGTGTGTGCCGTGTGCCGTGTGGTATATTGTGTGGTGTGTGGTGTCGTGTGCAACACACCTTGACGTTGACGTCGGCCGCCTTGTAGCACTTCTCCACGATGTGGCTGCCGCATCGGTCCACGGCCAGCTTGCCGTACACGCCGTGCATCGTCCTGATGAGCTTCAGCTTGTGCTTCACCGGCGCCGCGCACGACTCATCGAGATACGCCTAGTCATGTGTCGTGTCGTGTCGTTGGTCGTGTCGTTGATCGTGTCGTGTCGTTAGCAAACAAAACACAGCGAACAGCGCGTGCGGCCATGCCCGGAACGTACCTCGACAACGCGACTGGCCGCCGAGTCGAGACCCATGGCCAACAGGTACTCCGTGTCCAGGGCCAGGAAACTAGTGACAGTGGTAGGGCGCGCAGTGGTCAGTCACACCGTACATGTCGTGTGTCGTGTGCCGTGCGGCGCGCGTGTCGTACCTGTTAAGCAGGAAATCGACGCAGTCAAAGGGGAACAGCATGAGGCTCTGAACCAGGCGACAGCCGATCGGCGAGAATGGACTCACGGCCCTCTTGCCACTGCCCCCATCGCATTGAAGTCAGTGCCAACACGACACACGACACACGACACACACACGAGAGGTACCTCTTCTTCTTTTTGCCGAATGCGGGCTTGGTGGGGGCGTCGCGCACAACGGACTTGACCTCGAGGAGGCCCTTGAGGTCGAACACGCGGCCGCTCTGCTCCTTCTCGCTCTCCTTGTTGCCCCCCTTCTTCGGCCCCTTCCCGCCGCCGGCCTCCGACTCCGCCTCGGCCACCGCCGCCGGCTGCTCGCCCTCCACCATAAACACGTCGCGGATGCTCTGTACCCGAACCCAGGCATGTGAGTGCGTGTGCTTGTGCGTGTGCGGTAGTGTGCGGTAGTGTGTGTCGTGTCGTGCCGCGCGCGTACCGTGCAGAGTGCCCGCTTGTCCTTCTTGGGGATATCGGTGAACTTGGTGAACGCCTCGACCAGCTTCAGCATCACACTCGCCTTACCCGAATCTGGGTAGCCCAGTTATTGGTGTGGTGTGTGTGTGTGTGATCAGCAAAAAACGATTCGTGCGGCACGCGACACAGACACAGCGCACAACGCAGACACGTTGGGTGAACGGTGGAGGTCGGTACTGAAGAGAGACTTGACGTTGTGGGGGCTCTCCATGAGTTCCTCGAAAATGAGCTTCGGCTGGGCGTGGTGCCGCGCGCTCGCGATCAACTGAACCAAACCAAACCAAACGAAACAAAAACARAACAAGAGAATGTYAGCAATGTGTTGCGCGTTGTGTGTCGCGYGTGTCGCGTGTGTCGTTGGTCGTGTCGTTGGTTGTGTCGTGTCRTGTGGCGCTGACCTGTTGGACGACGTAGTTGGCCGAGGCGTCCTTGCCGTACTCGACGATGTTGTGGCGGAAGAAGTCCGAGTAGATGCGCACGTAGGTCTCCGGCGAGCAGAGCTGGAGGGCCTTCTCGATGAAGTGGCTGGCGATGGGGTGGCGCAGGGCCTTGGCCACGTGCTTGTGCGTGGCCGCCGAGTCCTTGGAGTCCAGCATCAGCATCTGCGCGATCAACGCCTCCATCCGCTCCGGGTC
>CACVKS010001274.1:0-19473 GCA_902749335.1 Acanthamoeba triangularis
GGCAGTTCTCGGGGATGAGGGGCGTGTCGGCCAGGAGGCAGTTCTCGGGGATGAGGGGCGTGTCAGCCAGGATGTCGCGCAGGGTGGTGCTCTCCTCGCTCCGGATCGACAGATAGATGCGCGGCATCACCGGGAAATGGAACCTGCGCGTCGTGTGTGTGTGCGTGTGCGTTCGGAGTTAAAACCGCACACACACCACGTGTGCGCACACGCGCGTCGCACGCGCGCGCTGGCGCGTACCCCATGTGGAATTCGTCGCCTTCGTCGCCAAAGTACTTGCGGACGTCGATGGGCGGCTGGCAGGCTTCGGCCAGGATGACCCGCCCCGTGTAATTGTCGTCCAGCCACTTGCGCATCCGCTTCAGGAACTCGTGCGTCTGCGGCAAATTCTCGCAGTTCGTGCCCTCCTCTTCGACTGTCGCGTCGCGTCACCGCACACGCCGCACACGACACACACGGTGTTAAGGAAAAGAAATGAGAGAAAAGGAAAAGGAGGAAAAAGAAGGAAAAGAGGAGTACAGAGATAGGGGACGGCGTCGACGCGGAAACCGTCGACGCCGATGTCGAGCCAGAACTTCATCACGTCGAACATCTCCTGCTGCACCTTCGGATTCTCGAAGCTGACCGCACACGCAGCGCGCGTCAATTTCACCGCACACACGCGACTCACACGAGACACACACACGCCACACGCGACACACGGGGCGTACTTGAGATCGGGCTGCGAGGAGTAGAACCGATGCCAGTAGTACTGCCCCGCCTTCTCGTCCCACGTCTGCCACACGCGCGTGTCGTGTCATTCGTTGCGTCGTGTTGCGTGTCGTGTCGTGTCATTGTGTGTCGTGTGCGTGTCGTTGGTCGTGTGTGTCGTGTGCGTCTCGTGTTGCGTGTCGGTACCCAGTTGGACTCCTCGGTGTCGATGAAGATGATGCGGGCCTCCTGGTACTTTTTGGGGTCGTCGGTCCACACGTAGTAGTCCCGGTAGGGCGAGTTGCGGTCCTCCCGCGCCATCTGGAACCACTTGTGGTCCGCCGACCTACCACGATCGCACGACATACGCACGACACACGCACGACACACGGCTCGTGTCAATGACGAGGCAAAGGGAATGCACGAGGGTGGGCGTGGAGGGGCGTACGTGTGGTTGGGCACAAAGTCGACGATGACCCGCATGCTACGCTCGTGCACCGCATTCACCTTTTTTGGCCCCAAAAAAGTAAATAAAAAAATTAAAAAGGTAACAATAAATAAATAAAAATAAAAATAAAAAGGTTGGGCGTACAAAGGTCTTGAAGTCGGCGAGGTTGCCGTAGTCGGGGTGGATGTCGACGTAGTTGGCCACGTCGTAGCCGTCGTCCTTGAGCGGCGACGGATAGATCGGCAGCAGCTGGTGTCGTGTCGTGTGCGTCGTGTTGTGCGGTGGTGCGTGTAAGTCCAGAGAATGCGAGGAATGGGATCGAGAGAGAAGGGGGGAACGCACCCAGAGGCAGTCCACACCGAGGGAGTGGAGGTAGTCGAGCTTGGAGGTGAGCCCCACGAGATCGCCGTGTCCGTCGCCGTTCGAGTCGCAGAACGCCCTATGCACCGCACACGACACACGACACACGACACACAGACGTAGAAGACGGCCTCCTTGTACCTGACGTAGACCTCGTAGAAGACGGCCTCCTTGTACCAGTACTTCTTGTCGCCCGGGAACGAGACCTCTTCGTGCCTGCCCCCACCGCCGCACATGTGAGACACGACACACGACACACGACACGCAGAGCACAAGGGGGTGCGCGAGGTACGCGGAGTAGTCGGGCAACTCGATGTTGAGCTGTTCGGGCTTGCCCTGCCTGTAGGGTCGCCCCCGGGGGGGGGGGCAGTGTCAAAAACGAAAAACGAAAGGAAAGAGCGAAAACGAAAGGAAAGAGCGAAAACGAAAAGGAAGGAAGACGGGAGGTAGAGAGGGGTACAGGTTGTGGAAGTCGGCGACGAGGCCCTGGACGAGGGAGTCGCGGCGAGTGAGGACGACGCCCGAACCACTCTGGCTCATGGCGATGGAGCTGCGGCGCCGCATGAGCGGCGGAATGGCGCTGGCCACCACCTCGGCGGTGGCCACCACGCTTGTGGCTTCATCTTGCGTCGTCTGCAGATTCGATCCAGCGAAGTAGAAAAAAAAGAAATAATTCTATAATTTAGAATAATTCTTGGGTCAGCAAAGAAGGGTAGAGAGCGTACACTCATATTTGATAAATCTGTGTTCTTCAAGCTCTGTCTGTTTTTTTTTGTGGATACAAGAATCTTGTGGTGTGGGCTTGAAGGAGCTCTGTTGGGGTTTGGAGTCTGCGGGGTGACGGAACGCACACAGACCAGCAGGATGACGTGTGGTGCTTGGCCAGGGCGAGAGAGTTGGGCTGGCGTGCCGTCTGGTACGTCCCCTGCTTTTCTGCTTGAGATTTCCTCAGGCGTGCCTCATGCCTGCCATTACAGAAATTCTGTGGAATTCTGCCTGCATTTCAATTTTAGACTATGAAAACAAACTGCAATGTTAGGCAGCATAGCAAGATAACCAGTAATGAGAAAAACAAGAAGTGGTTTTTGTCTGGTTGTGGCTGGAGCCCATGTTGATCATTGCAGGCTAGCTTTGAGGGCCCTGGATGACCAAGGGCAACTATGATGAATACAATAACACACCATACACTCATGCCTCTCTTGTTGCTTTCCTACTCACACATGTCCTGGCAATAGGTCCATCCCTTGTTGATCGCCTCTGTTTCTGGTGTGAGGCCTCCTCCCTCTTGTGTCAATTAATTTAGGGAAAGAAAATCAGAAAAGAAAAGAAAAGAAAAAAGATGTCACAACGGAGATCGAACATGGGTTCGTCCGTGTGGGCATCGTTGTGGGCACCCGTCTACTACGTGCTGGTCCACTGCAAGTGGCCTGTGATTATCACTTCCACATTCGCTTTCTTCTACAATCGAGATGTGCCGACCACCGTCTTCTTCATCGGAGCCTTCGGCTGTAATCTCATAGGTGCGTAGATTTCTTGAATTCATTCGCGATTTTGAGGCAAATGAGTGATTCATTGTCTCCTTTTCCACCAGCCAAGACGTGCAAGACTCTCATTCAGCAGCCGCGGCCATCCAACGCCAAAAAGCTCGATGAAGGAATGCCGTCGCGACATGCATCGACTCTCTACTACTTCGCGTCCTATTTGACGGTGTACTTCCTCTCCACATACGGCCTCGGCGACGTTTGGTTGCGAGTAGCGCTCCTTCATCTTCTCGCCTTTGGCATGACCGTGGTGCGCTACACGGAGCAGTACCATTCGATCCCGCAGCTCATCGCTGGCGCCGTTCTGGGCAGCACCTTTGGCACGGCCTGGTTCCACCTCGCCACGACCTACATCAACCCTGTCGTGCAGCAGCAGTTGGCACTATACATTTAACATCACACTATCTTCCTCTCCTACTGCTTGAACTGCCAACCAGGGCTGGGAAACACTTGCCTCAGAGGTCGTGTCGCGTGTGCCGTGTGTGTGCGTGTGCACTTGGAAAAGCGTGAGTGTCGCGAGTGTCGTGCCGTGTGCCTTGGGCCTGTGTGCGCTTGGACAAGCGTGAGTGTCGCGTGTGTCGTGCCGTGTGCCTTGGGCCTGTGTGCGGTGCTGTATTTTTGGGTACCAACCAACAACGAGGGACGTGACCGCACGCACAGCACACCGTATAAACTGCCAATCACAGTGGGCGCCGAGTTCTTCTCTTTCCCCCTGTTCGGCCACAGTCATTGTACAGAGTAACACCCCAAAGCAGGCAGCAAGATGTGGAGTGCAGGTATAGCGGCCCTTGGGGCACTGTGGTCACTTCCTGCGCTGGGCCAGCTCCTCCTCTTGGCCGTAATCTTGTTCATCACCTGGTACCCATCATTCATTTAATTCCTTCACCCTAATTCTTTTCCTCATTTAATTAATCATTATTCTAATCATCCTCCACATTTTCCACAAATAATTTTTCTAATCAGTCCAAAAATAAATTAAAAGTAATAAAAATTGAGTTATAATTATCATTTTGATTATTGATGGTATTCACCTGCTCTTGGCAGGTACCAGGTGGCGATGGCGCGACAGAAGAACGTGCTGCGGAGCGTGCACAAGGACATCGTGATCATCACCCAGCCGCTTGTCTGCTACGCGCCGCTCATGTTCATTCTGCCGCGCTACTGGCTGCGCTGGCTGTTCCCCTACCGCGCCCTCGACATGCACGAGGCCCTCCACGAGGTCTTCACCAGGACCGGCGCCCGCGCCGTCGGCTTCGCCTCGCCCCTTCACACCGAAGTCTACTTCAAGTACGCACACGCCGCACACGCCGCACACGCCGCACACGCCGCACACGCCGCACACGCCGCACACGCCGCACACAATCCTGATGGTATGTGGTGGGCACAACAACACACGCACAGCGACGAAGACATCATCCGCGAGTTTACGGTCAAGCAGCACGAGAAGTTCCCCAAGGCCTACAAGGACTACGAGGTGCTTCGGTTCTGGGGCGAGAGTACGGACCGGTTCTCTTTTTTTTCTAGGCTCCTAAGAGCCGTGTATCGTTCACGTGGCCTTGACAAATTTTGAACTAATTAATTATTATATATTATGTTATTAATATATATCTTACCTCTCTTTAAATTTAGACATCGTCACGGCTCCCTCGGAAGGTTACGAATGGAAGAAGCACAGGTGCATACACGACACACGACACACGACAAGCCACAACCGCACACGATACACACGACACACACCACAACCACACACGACACACCACGACACACCACGACACACCACAACCGCACACCACAACCGCACACAATACACACGACACACACAAAACACGGGTGCTGATGTGTTGTGTTGGTGTGTTGGTTGCACGAAACAGGGCGCTCCTCACGCCGGCGTTCTCGTCGAGCAATCTGCGGCTGGTGGCCAAGGTGACGGTGGACAACACCAACACCCTGTTCGCCAAGTGGGACCACCAGCGCAAGACCACCCAGCTGGGCGAGGTGCTCGACGTCCACGTGGACGAGGACACTATGCGGGTACGAAAATCAAGATCTAAAAGAAATAGTTTATCTTTTTTTGTTTTATATTTTCCCCAATTTATTTATAATTGCTTATTTTATTTCCTAATCATTAACAAATATAATTGTTCGTTTTGGTGGTGCAGTTGATGTTGTACGTGATCGCTGGTGCGGGCTTCGGGCAGGAGTTGGGATTCGACAAGCCCGACGAGGACTACGACAAGTCCAAGTTCTCCATCTCCTTCACCGAAGCCATGGCCGTCGTCCAAGTGCGTCGCACACACCACACCACCGCACACACCACACCATCGCACACGCACCACATGCAGGCGCATATTGATCTCTCTCTCTCTCTCTCTCTGTGTGTGTGTGTGTGTGTGTGTGTGTGTGTGTGTGTGTGTGTGTGTGTGTGTGTTGTGTGTGTTGGTGGTGGTGGCGGGCAGGTACCTGCTGTTGTGGATCGCGTTCCGGCCGGTGTTCAAGCTGCCGTTCCCGGCACTGCGGAAGATCCAGCAGGGCTTCGTTGACTTCGAGGCCCACGTCAAGCACATGATCGCCACCCGGAGCGCCGAACTCACCGTACAGTTCCTTGCCTTCTCTCACTCACACGCGTGGAGCCACACACGACACAACACACGACACACGCTCACGCGGCGAGGTTGCAGGCGGCGTCGGCGGCGGAAAAGGAGGGCGAGGCGGACGCGGAGATCGATCCGGCGAGCCAGCGCAGCGATTTGCTGAGTCTGCTGCTCAAGTCGCGCGCCGACGACGCCCGGCACAACCTCACCGACGAGGAGATCTTCTCCGACTCGTTCATCTTCCTCCTCGCCGGTATTGCCCCCCTTGCCCCTTCATTCAATTTTTTACGGCTGACAAAAAAGTGCTCTTTATTCATCGCTCGTGTGTGTCGTGTGACGTCGCTGCCTGGTAGGACACGAGGTGCGTTATCAGCCGATTTATCCTTCTTTAATTTTTTTATGAAAATTGCTCGTCTACTCTATTATTTTCTTTATTTTGATTTTCTAATTTATTGGTTTCTTAGTTTATTTTTGATTGCATCACCATTCCTGGGCCTGACATGTGCTCTTTGCTTCTCTACGGACAGACCACGGCCCATTCGACCGCCTGGGCGTTCGCTCTGCTGGCCACCAACCCCAGCGAACAGGAGCGCGTACGTCCACGCGCGTGTCGTGTGTCGTGTGCCGTGTCGTGCGGTGAGTGCGGTGAGTGCGGTGCGTGCGGTAGGGCTGATGTATCCGTGTGTGGTGCGTTGCAGCTCCACGAGGAGGTGGTGGCCGTGTTGGGCGAGGACCGGGACCCCACCTACGACGACTTCGACCGCCTGATCTATACCCAGTGCGTGTTCAAGGAGACCCTCCGCCTCATGCCCCCCGTGTGGGCGCTCGGCAAGTACTGCACCGAACACACCCGCCTCGTCGACCACCTCGTCGCACCCAACGTAAACGCCACCTCAGACGCCTGACGCCTCCCTTTCGCTCGCTTAGCCATCAACGCACTCATCGTGTGCGGTGTGTGCGGTGTGTGCGGTGTGTGCGGTGTGTGCGGTGTGTGCGTGGTAGATACGAACGACGATGGCGATCTATTCGCTGCACCGCAATCCCAAGTACTGGACGGAGCCGGACAGGTTCATGCCGTCGCGCTTCGACGCGCGCGTCAGTCCGCCGGTGTCGGCCTACTCCTACGTCCCCTTCTCGCTCGGCCGACGCAGCTGCCTCGGCAACCGCTTCGCACTCGTACGGCCTTCATTCCACCGCACACGCCGCACACGCCGCACACGCCGCACACGCCGCACACGCCGCACGCGACCTGATTGTCAATTTGTGTGAATAGGTGGAGGCGACGATGTTCCTGGCCAAGGTGATGCAGAAGTACACCATCAACCTGCCGCCGGGCACGGACCTGAAGAAGCTGTTCGACGCGGAGAACGTCATCACCCTCACGCCCCGCAATGGCATGCACCTCTGGCTCAAGAAGCGAAACCAACCCTCCAGCTGAGCGCTACATTTTTATTTTTGGGCCCTTGAACTGCACCTTCTAGTCTGTACACCAATGAAGTAATCTTCTTTTAGACCTTGCTGAGATGGCACCAAACCAAAGCTTCTGCCTAAGCTGAGGCTAGGCTTTGGAAACTCCAAGTGTGCCAACATCAAACACTGCTGTGTAAGTTCAATGTGGATGAACTAAGGGGTGATAAACTGTCATTGACAGTGAGGCATCTTTTACTTCCCTGTGCCCTGTGTGGCTATTGCACATTCATTGTTTTGTTGTGGCCATCTTGGTGGTTGGTTGTGGCATGACACGTCACCAAAGGCAAACTCCGGTTCGGCGGAATGGCCGAGGTTTTTTCTGGTAACGACCTTTCCAGCAGCAATCTTTGGAAATGAAGAGCATCTCAACCACCAGCGCTACCACCTACCTCATCCTTCTCCTCCTTCTGTTTTTGATTCACATACACACAATCAGCAGCTGCCAGGCCGACACTCCAACCATGCAGCAAACAATCGACACGAGATCACAAGATTCAGCGCCACAGAAGATGCGAGTGACTCTCATTGGCGATTCGATTCTGGACAACAAGGCCTACGTGAACCGCACCCAGCCCTCCGTTTCGCAGCTGCTACGCAAGAAGGCCGCCGACCTCGACCTCGACTGGACCGTCACCCTCTGCGCAAGTACGGTTCATCTCTATTTTATTTTTTTTGTTTATTTTTCCTTTTATGCATAATTAAAAATAAATGAATAAATCTACCACGAATGTTTTTTTTAATATATTTAATATTCTCTATAGTTGATGGAGACGTGATGGCCGGGGTGCCACGTCAGCTGCGGACGGTGCCCAATGACACGGACGTGCTGGTGCTCTCCATCGGCGGCAACGACGGCCTGCGCTACCTGCGCAAGCTGCAGGCCATCGGCATGCACAACCCGCTCAACGTCGTCTCGCTCCTGAACGAGGCCTGGACCGAGTTCACCCAGTCCTACGGCGACACCCTCGACAAGACCGTGGCGCTCGGGAAGAAGGTAATAGCCGCTGTGTGTCGTGTCGTGTCGTGTCGTGTGTGTGTCGTGTGTGTGTCGTGTGCGGTCTGACGCTCATTGGTGGTGTGATTGGGGTGGCATAGGTGATTGTGTGCAACATCTACTACCCGTGTTTCTCCAACTGGCTCCAGCAAAAGGTGTCCTGCGCTGGGCTCTACGTCATCAACAAAGTCATCATCAACGAAGGTAACCCACACGCCTATCACGACACGACACGACACGACACGACACGACACGACACGACACGACACGGACTGATTCGGTGTTTGTGAATGTAGCGGCCAAGCGCGGTCTGCCGGTGATCGACCTGGCGACGGTGTTCGACCAGGAGCAGGACTACGCCAACCCGATCGAGCCGGGCGTGCCGGGCGCCGACAAGCTCACGGCCAACGTCATCAAGATCGTGCGCGAGCACCGGTGGGACGAGGGCCATCGCGTCTACGCCGAGCGGGCCTACACCATCGTCGGCGCGGCCGACGAGCTGCGCGACGACGAGTGGAGCTACGAGCCGCGCGCCCACCAGCTCGGGCGGTGGTCCTGGGAGGTGGCCGAGCAGGAGGAGGCCGCGGCGGCCAAGGCGGCCGCGGAGGCCGACCGCAGCCCACTGGGCGACCTTCCCGACCTTCAGGACAACGATCGCTACCGCGAACTTTGAATCTGAAAGAACATAAAGGGCCCGTCTCGTCGTTTCGGTTCAGGAAGACGGGGCGGCGACGACGGGGCGGTGGTGAGGAAGATTACGGGGCGGAGGCAAGAAAGAGGACCAGAGATCTCTGGGCGACCAAGAGGAGGGCTGGATGGGTCTGTGAGATCGGGGATTCCAGTATTTGCTGGGTGATATGAGAACATAACTCCAAAAAGCCGGCCAATCGGCTGAGCGGGCCTTATATATATATATATATAGATATTCCCGTTAGGCGGAGACGGGATATACAAGCATGTTGAAGAAAATAGTGAGGCAAGGGAAGGGGACCAAAGCTCTACTTGTTAACTGCAAATCAAATCTAGTGCGAGAGAGATCCGTTCACCGACAGGACGAGGGAAAACTTGCTGCCGTTGGGCATCTTCACGGGAGTGCAAACGCCGTTGGGCAAGATCTGGGGCTGTCCGCGGCAGTTGAGGTAGGGGTAGAAGTAGGCCCGCTTGACTGTGCAATCGATCAGGAAGCTGCCGACGTAGCCAAAGAAGCCCACACCGGTGCAGCTCTTGGCCGAAGGCAGGGCATCGATCAGACGTCCCCCATAGGGTCCGGAGCAGTTGCTTGCCTTCCACGCTGTTGCCTCGAAGGTGCACGCGTAGTCTTGCTGCTCGATGTTGGCGGCCTCGGAGGGGCAAGACAGGAACAAGATCGCCAGGACCAAGGCGGTGAGCACGAGAGCGAAGAGTTGGCGGGCCATGCCGAAGTGTGTGGTGGAGAGGGAGGAAGGAAGCGGATATGTCTACAGCTTGGGCAGCGACATATATCGGCTCCCCACCCCGAAACCGGATTCCTAGGACCTCCGGTTTTTGTGGACAAGCGAGCATTGCCAGGTTTTTGCTGGCCAAAAAACACAAGCTTCGTTTGCCCCGAAATGTTTTTTGCGACCAATCGGGTAAATAGTAGAAAGTCTTTTTTCCTGTTGGTAGAAAAGTTCCCGTTTTCGTGTCGCCATTTTTCCTCTCAACTTCACGAAAACTTGAGTGTCCCACAATAGTGTGAGTGGAGGAGGTGCTGGTACTGAAGGCTTGCTCGCCCGGGCGTTGGTGCTACGAGGGTGCTCTCATGCTAAGGTCGTTCTATGGCATAGGGGACGGGTGAATATATCTGCAACACATAATCGCTCGTACCCAACCGACGGCAATCATCTGCAACAATGAACAAACCATCTTTGGACGACATATCCTATCACGACATCGTCGTCCTTTCCGGTTGTCGCAGAAGCTGTCGGTAAGCCTGGCGCACAGCTCCATCACCCTTTTCTTTTGGCTGTTGGCTGTTGCTCCCTGTCGGTGCGTGCGTGTGTCGTTTGTCGAGACACACACACACACACCACACGGCCGTAGTCACGAGCCCGGCTAGTCCCTCGCCGTGACCTGCACCACGACCAGGTGGACGATGGGTCAAGTCGTCATTGGGCGCGAACGAAGAGAGTCAGTCACGGTCGGTGGTGCGAACGCACCAACTGGGGCAGCTTGGTGCAGTGTCGCGCGATGTGGTCGTAGACGGACTGTGGCACGAGGGGCAGGTCGACCAGGCGCAGCTCGGTCGCCAGAGGGCACTCGAGCGGGTCCACGCTGCGCAGCTGCGGCGCGGCTTCGATGCAGAGGGAGTGCAGGCGCGGCGCCACGACGGCCACGCTCGCCAGGTCGGGGTTGTGGGTGAGCGCGAGCCGCTCGAGGCAGGGGTTGTCGACCACCACCACCTCGGCGAGCGCGGTGCAGTGGTGCGCGCCCACCTCGTCGCACGCCTGGCTGCCGGCGACCACCAGCTTCGTCACCCCGGGCACCTCCCACAGCAGCAGCGTCACCAGATTCACCATTCCTGGCGCTCATCATGAGTGGTGAAACGACACGACACGACACGACACACACCATGGCACGACCGCACACGCACGACCGCACACGCACATAGTTGGAATACCTTGGAGGTTGAGCGTGCCGGAGAGGTGGGGCATGTTGGCCAGGTGGACGGTGGAGAGCGCGGCGTGCTGGACGTCGTTGAGTTGGGTCACGCCCTCGACGTCGAACAGGCTCAGGCCCACCAGCCGCGGGCAGCCCTCAAGCAGCCGCCGCAGGCCTTCGGTCGTGGCCGCCGCGTGGGTCAGCGACAGCTGCTGCAGGCTGCGCGACGCGATCTGGCCCACCGGGCGGAGCCGCAGTTCGTCGTCGATCGACGCCACGAAGTCGAGCGACAGATCGTGCAGCCGGCCTAGGCCTCGAATGGCGCGCTGGAGCGCGTCGGCGTCGTCGGCGTCGTCGGCGTCGGCGTGATCGGCGTCGGCGTCGTTGTTGCGCGGTACGTCGACTCGCAGGGTCTGCAGCAGCGGCGCGGCGGCCACGAGTCCCGCCAGCGTCAATCCGGGGCCGAGCCGCAGGTGGTCGAGGTGGAGCGCCAGCCGCTTGAGCCGCGGGCACTCGAGCCGGACCAGCTGGGCCGGCTCGCCCTCGTCCGACGCGCGCCAGTCGAGCCGGGTCAGCTTCGGGTGGCGCAAGTCGACCCGCATCGCCACCGTCATCGGCGGCTCGAACGTGCACTGGCACCACTGCAGCGTCCGCAGCTTGCGCAGCCCCACCACCGTGTCGCTCCACTTCCGCTCCACCCACCTCTTCGTGCTGACGTCATCATCGTCATCATCACCACCGTCATCATCGGCGTCGTCGTCGTCGTCGTCGTCGTTGTCGTTGTCGTTGTCGTTGTCGTTGTCGTTGTCGTTGTCGTTGTCGTTCGGGTCGTGGTCGAGTGTGAAGGTGACGAGCTCGAGCACGAGCTTGTTGAGCCGCGGGAGCTGGGTCAGCGAGTCGAGCGCGGCAAAGGCCACCTGCGACGATGAGACCACCAGCTTGGCCAGGCCCGTGAAGGCCGGCGACACGACCGGCGACGGCGGCGGGCGGCAGAGCGGCAGGCGCGGCCCGTAAGCGGTGGCCTCGGCGGCAGAGTCAAAGTCAAAGTCGACGCCGCTGAGCTCGAGGGCGAGGAGGTGGTCGAGCGCGCCCAGGGCGAGGGCGAGCTCGTGCGCCGGGATGAAGCCGCCCTGGTAGCCCGTGTCGATGGCGAAGCTGGTGAGCGACGGGCACGACGACGCGATGAACGCGGCCAGGTGGTCCACCGACGGCACGTCCGACCGCGTATCATTGTACTCCATCCGCAGCTTCTCCAGGCGCCTCAACTGCGGAAAGCGCAGCGGCCTCTTCCCCTTCTTCCCCTTCTCCTTCTTCTTCTTGCCCGCGGCCTTCTCGCCGCGCGGTGGCGTGAGTGTGTCGACAACGGCGGCATTGTCAACATTGTCATTGTCGACGCTGTCATTGCCGGCGAGCGCGATGTGCGGCAGGAGCTCGCCGCCGAGGAGGCAGTGGGGCAGTCGCGTGAGCAGCGGGCAGGTGGTCAGGCAGCGGGCCAGGGTCTCGATCCACTGGCTCCACCTCCGATCCTCCTCGTCCGCCTCGTCCATCATCGGCCTGAAGATGTAGCTGGGCGGAATGTGGAACTTGACGAACTTCTCGATCCCTCGCCTCTCTCTGTGCACATTTTACCTCCGATGAGCGTGTGCGGTGTGTGCGGTGTGTGCGGTGTGCGGTGTGTGCGGTGTGTGCGGTGGTGCGTGTGTGTGTGTCGTACACAAGGAAGCGGTCAACTTGTTGAGGGGTGATGTTGGTCTCTCGGAGCGAAAGGGAGGTCAGGTTCGGGAGGGCCTGGTGGCGATCCTCTTCAGCGGGACCCTCGGTCCATGCCAACAGGGGGTCCAGGAGCGCATCCGAGAGCGCAATGAACGATACGTCCAGTGCCTGCCATGCGTGTGTCGTGTGTGTCGTGTGTGTGTGTGTGTGTGTGTGTGTGTGTGGTCGTGTGTGTCGTGTGTGTCGTGTGTGCGTGTCATGTGTGTGTGAGGAACGAAGCAAGCGCTTTAGATTGAGAGGACCGAACCTCGAGCCCAGCACACGCGTGTGCAAGCACTTCGGTGCATTTGTCGTCGAGTCGCCAGCACTTGTGAGCGACCAGCGATCTTTACACCACATTCCAATCAAAAACAAGAACCAAAGTGATGCTATTGAAGAACAACAACAAAAGACGAACGAACCGCAGACGTGTGAAGGGGCGCAGATGCGCCAGCCCTGCGTTGGTGATGCCGCAGAGGCTGAGGTCCAGCTGCTCGAGCGTGCCCACGGCTTGGCTCTGCGCCAGCTGTTCGAGAAACGAGTCGTCCACCCTGCGGTCCTCCCCCTAGGGAGTGAGTAATGGCCTAGACCGAGGCCCGCGCAACCCCAAGGGTTGGGGCACCAATGGGGGTGGCGTACCGCGTAGCGGTCGCGTTGAGCGAGCGAAGGCTCCCGCACAGCGCTGCGGCTTCGGTCAGTGAGTCGCGGGACAGAAACGGGAGTTTCCTGATCACCACAACGTGAGCGTTATGCACGTCAGGTTGTGTGCGTGTCGTTGATCGTGTCGTTGGTCGTGTCGTTGGTCGTGTCGTTGGTCGTTGGTCGTTGGTCGTTGGTCGTGTCGTGTCGTGTCGTGTCGTGTCGTGTCGTGTCGTGTCGTGTCGTGTCGTGTCGTGTCGTGTGTTGTGCGAGAAACGCGTACTGGAGGGGGAGGCAGGTGATGCCGGGCAGTGAGGCGAAGAGGTCCAGCGTGTCGTCGTCCACCAGCTCAGTGCGGAGCATGGCCTGCGCTACCCTGTCGCCCACTGCCGCTACCTCGGCCGACACTGCCAGTGCTGCCCTTCGCCTACGGTGGTGTGGCGCCTCGCCAGCGGCAGCCTCCTCCCTAAAGAAAAAGATGCCCATTAATGCTAAGAATAAATGATAAAGATGGATTGTTTGCAAATCGTCGCACGTGGCCATGGCAAGGAACCGCTTGACCAAAGCTGCCACACACTGCTCCCAGAGCGGCGGCACTTCCATCAACTTCTCTACTTGTGTGAGGAAGTTCTTTTTTTGCTTTTCTTTTGCTTTTCTTAATTAAAAAAAAAAAAGAATGGAAAGAAATTGAGTTTGTACAAGGAAAAAGTGTAGTAGAGAGGAAGCAGGAGCGCTTGGTGAAGAAGTCAGGGCCGGCGCCTTGCCATACAGTGTAGAACCCACCTGGGGGCTCTCTAAACATTACCAGGAGGTGAAAAGGCGCCAGTTAGATGAGAGAAGAGGAATGCAATTATGGTGAGCATCTCCCTCCCCTCTCCCCAAAAACCCTACAGCAGATAGTATGTGGTACACTTCTTGTGAAGCCCCTTACCCCTCTCATCCTCACAGTACCCCCACCTCTTCAAGAAATCACAAAGAGTTTGTAATGGAGGAGGCAAAAGATTTGTGAAGGGATTGCCAAAACACCAAATAATGTGGCAAGATGCTATCCAAAAAGTGGCAGAGATGGAAGAGGATATGTAGTGGGCAGGTGGGCAGGAAACCTGACTCAAGAGGGTGGTGGCATGTGAGAACAGTGGGATGTGTGATGTGAAAGGTGAGTGAGTGAGGTGGTTAAGTGGGTGATGTGGGTGAGGTGGCAAGGAAGAACTCATTCACCACAAACAAAGGAGAGCCAGAGATGTGAACAACTCTGAGAAAGAAGAAGAATGCCCTCCCCAACAATGCATCCCAATTTCATGCTATCAACACCGCCCATTCATGACATTCCACTCCACCAACAACCGCACTTTTTTCCTAGCTGCGCCACAACATTTTGCTTCGTTTTAATTGTTTACCAGCTGCGCCACAACATGACCCAACCCCTATACGACAAACTGGTCCAGCTTGGGGTCGACAATGCCGACGCGGTACAGTACTCGCAACAGATGGCGAAGGAAGGTTCGGGCGAACGAAACACAAACTCCGCTTGCCTTCGGCCGCGTCTTCTTGACGGTCCCCCCTCCCTTCTTGTTCTTATTGCAGGTATCTTTGTGGACGACTTGTGCAAACTTGGGCACGCAGAACTGAAAGAGCTGGGCGTCTCCAAGATGGGAGACCGGCTCAAGATCCTTTGCGGCTTGGAGGAGCAGCAGGGGGCTGAGCAAATTGCACCACCGCCTGCTTCGGCCGTGTATCCGCCCTTTTCCTTCCCCTACTGCGCCAACCACCCAGGGGTGCCGGCCACGCATCAGTGTATCCAGCGCAGCTGCAGAAGGAACTTTTGCATCGCGTGTGTGTCCATCGCGCCGAGGATGCACGCCTCGTCGCCTCTGGTCTACTGGTGCCATGAGTGCCGCGAACGCGTCAAGGCGGCTGCGCTCATCGATTGTGAGAAGTGTGTACTCTTTTGACGTATCAGTCAAACAACAAAACAACAACGTGTTGTTCGGGTGTGTGGTATCGAAATCGGGGGTTTAATTTTATCTCCCCCAGACGCAGTCAAGGGGCTTTTGCTCACGGGTCCCGTAAAACGGGTATCTTTCCTGTCCGTAGCAACTACTACGACTAGTAAAAAGTAAACAAAGTTGTGGGGTCTCAGTCGAGGGAGATGAGGGGCACGCCGAGGTTGGCATAACTCTGGAAGAGGTTCTGCACGAACATCACCTCGAACGTCGAGAGATAGAACATGATCGCCTGATCGCCACACCTGCTGGAGGACACACCACACACGCACACACCACGCAGTTGGTACCGTGCAAAGGGTGGCGGTGGAGTGGGCAGGCCAGCCATGCTCATAAAGTACCGAAGGAGGCTGGGGGCAAACACGATGGCGAGGTTGTGTGCGTTCATCATGGTCTTGATGACCTGCCTGGGCTGCGTGATTCGCCGCACAAACTCGCAGAGGCACCACACCACGCACTTGTTGATCTGCACACCACAGAGCCCCACCCAACACACGCACACGCGTGCGGTGAGTGCGGTGGGAGTGGTGGGTTTGGGTGTCGTGGCGTGTTACCTCGGGTATGCGGTCGATGATGAGCAGGGATTGGTCGGGCCTGTTGGCATTCTTGACACAGTCGTTGTAGAACTCCTCGGGGATGATCGGCTCGGGCAGCTGCGACAGCCACGCCTCCACGCACGACGCGATCGCATAGCAATCGAACGCGCACACGTCATAGTCCCTAAGGGTAGTGTGTGTCGTGTGTCGTGTCAGTGTCCATCGCACAACATGCAAAATGAGCTGAAGAAAAACAAAACAAAACAAATACCTGAGCTCGAGCTGTTCCTGGAGCCGTTGGACCTCAACGCTGCTGCCCGACACTCGGAAAAGGCCCTCCATGTTGCCTGCAGCTGTGTGCAGCCGCAACCCACCACGGTCAGCCACACACTATTCAGGGTGGTGTTCGAGTAGGAGGAGGGAGGTAGGCGTACCGCTGCTTCGCTGAAGGAGCGCACGGCAGAGGACGTACAGAACGCGAGGCACCGCCAGCGTTGGAATTCCAAGCATCTGAAGTGTACCACCACACGACATTAATTGCACTGATGGCAGCTGGTGGTGCTGATATGTTGAGAGGGGATACCTTTTCCTCGAGGCGCTGGTTCTCGATGAGTCGGGCCAGCGAGTTGCCGAAGAGCGGCTGGCCCATGGCCTGCACCGCCACGCTGTGCCGGATCTCGCCCTCCGTCTGCCTGCTATGCTGCATCACCACCGGCACTGCCGCGGGCCTCCTCTCCTGCTCCTCCTGCTCCTGCTCCTTCTCCTTACCCTTGTCTTCCGCTACTCGCAGCTCCTCCGCCTCTTCTGCTTCTTCCTCTTCTTCCTCTTCGCCTTCATAGAGGTGATGCTGCTGCAGCTCCACTTCCTTTCCCTTGCCACGCTCCCACTCCTCGAGCTCGTCTTCGTCATCTTCATCTTCGTCCTCCTCGATCACCTGCTCTTCCTCGACCTCGTCGTCCTCGTCGACCTGGCGGCGATCGCCGCTCCCCTCGACCGTCGCGTGGTTGTTGTTATTGTCGCCTTCGTGGTCGGTGATGGTGACCGCGGACGAGCCCGTCTGGTGGCTGTTGGCCAGCAGGGCGTGAGTGGGCAGCCGAGCGCTTGCGCTCGACGCCGTTCCGTTCTCGTCGTTCTCGGCTGTCGGCACCTTTGAGGAAGCCTTCCAAGCTCCCTGCAGCTGCGGCTGCGGCTGCGGCTGCGACTGGAGCTGCGAATGCGGCTGCGGCTGCGGCTGCGGCTGCACGGCGTCCTTGGCCTTCTTCGACCCCCCGTGGGACCGCTTGCGCCAGAACGAAGCGAGCCTGCCGCCGCCGCCGCCACTGCTGCTGCCGCTAGTGGTCTCCTCGGCCGCAGCTGCTCCGTCGGCTGGGACGCTGTGGTCGGGCGTGGTGGTACTCGACTCCTTCTTGCGCATCGCGCGCAGCGACACCGACTTGAAGGCCCGACGACGCTGCTGGCGTGGCGACACGGCACTCTCCTCTTCGTCTTCGTCCTCGCCGTCGTCTTCGTTCTTGTCCTTGGTGTCCACGTCGTCGTCTTCGTTCTTCTTCTTCGTGTGGTCCTTCTTCCGCCTGAGCTTTCCGAAGAAATGGCTGTGCTTCTTCGCGCCGCCGCCACTGCTGCTGCCGACCTTGCCGGTCGAGGCCTCATCAAGTCGCTCGGCCGCCTCCTGGCTGCTGCTGTCGACATCGTCTTCGGGCTGCTGGTGGTGTAGATCCTTGTCTTTGTTGCGCTTCTTCTTCTGGAGGCGGAGCTGCCGCTTGAGGTCCTTGACCTCGCGCATCCACACCCGGGCGCGCTTCTTCTCCTCCTTCTTGGCCCGCTTCTCGAGCTTCTTCATCTCGCGCCGCTGCAGCTTGGCCCGCTTCTTCATCAGCTGCTTCCGGCTCCGCCGCTCCTCGGCCGACTCCCGCCGGCTCGGGCGCGCCTCAGCCTTCGGGTGCCGCTGCTTGACACTGCCGCGGCCGGCCAGCTCAGCCAATGTCGACAGATTCGGCTGCGGACTGTCGACCGAGTCGTTGCTGTCGACGTCGCCGTCGTCGGCATTGTCGCGCCAGATCACGTTGCGCCGCTGCCGCGGGGAGGCCATGGGGCGGGTCATTTCTTCGCTCTTGGAGACGCGGACGCGGGGCACGCTCCCGCTCGGGCTCGCGCTCGAGTCCATGCCGTCGCTGCCGTCCGTGTCGTGCAGGATGTCCATGATCTCGTCGGTCAGGCAGCGCTTCATGAGCTTCCGCCGCTGGACGGCCTCGCTCGACGAGGTCATCATCTTCTTCACCGTCGCGGGGGTGGCGGCGACACCGTCGACGCTCTCGTCGGCGGCGAGTTGATCGGCGACGGCGACTATGGCGTCGACGGCGTCGCTCAGCTCTTTCTTCGCCTGTTGCTCCTCCTTTAGCTGATCTGCGTCGTCGTCGCCCTCGTCGTCGTCGGTGTTGGTCGACGCCAGCAGGTCAACGCGCCCGCGGCGGTCGAAGGTGGCCACCGATGCCACGCGGTCCATCCGCTCGCGACGGAGGGCCGCGGCGTTGCGCATCGAGCCGGCCGGTTGGGCGCCATGGCCGCCGCCGACCACGGCAAAGAGCGACGGCCGCTTGAAGTGGCGCATGGAGACGGCGCGTCGATCCGAGTCGTCGCCGGAGTAGTGAGTGGCCGCCAGGTGCTCGAGGTACCGCTGCTTGGTCGAGAACCGGCGCGCTCTTCTGAACCCGACGCGACTATCGTGCAGCTCCTTCGCCTCGGCCTCGGCCTGCCTGTTGCGCTGCTGGTGTGGACGCTTCTTCTGATGCTGGTCGTACTCATGTTTTTGCTGATGGTGATGATTGAGCTTCGCACCGAGCCTCTTCGCCTTGCGGAGCTCCTCTTCGCGGTCGTAGTGGAAGCGGGAGTGGTCCAGGATGTGACCCGACGCGCCATGGGCGTGGCCGTAGCGCGATGTGACGTGACCCGTGCCGACGTAGGCGAACGGCTTCTTGTTGTGCCCAGTACCAGCGCCAGAGGTGGTGTTGTCGATGCTGTTGCGGATGAAGCCGAGGAGGTTGCCCTCGAGCTGCTCCCTGGCCATGCGCGTGAGCACGTCGACGACGAGGCTCAGCCGCCGGTCGCCTCGCCGCTCCTCGGCCTCCATGTCGTTGATGATGGCCCGCGAGCGCTGGGGCGGCCCTCCGCCGACGCAGTAGCTGCGGCGCCGCATGTCGTCCTCGATGTTGTCGTTGACCTGCAGGAGCAGCTTGAGGGCTCGGCGGGCCTTGGCCTCCTTGGTCAGGTGCTCCTCCTCGCGGTCGCGCCACATGCGCACCACCTCGAACAGGTCGGCCCGCTCCCGCTCGAGCTGCTCGCGCTCCCTGACGACCTGCATCCACTCCGAGCCTTCGTCGTCCTCCCGTTCGTGGTCGCCGCCGTCGTCGGTCTCACCCAGAGCGAACTCGGCGTAGTCATGGCCCTCGTCCGGGTGGTGGCGGACCAGCCACACGCGGTTGTCGCTGCTGGCGGGGCGCTGGTGGGTGTGCAGCCCGGGCGCCCGGGCGGCGCTGGTCGATCGGCGGACGTGGTGGCCAGATGTGGCCGACGGCAGGCCATCGCCGATGTCGATGCGGAAGGTCTGCGGCTGCGGATGGCTGAGGCGCATGCGCAAGTCGGCCTCGCCCTTGTGTTCCCGCTCCCAGTCCAGGGCCTCCTGCGGCGGTCCGCCGCCGTGGCCGACGTCGACGTCAAGATCAGGATCAGGAAGCGATGGCAGGAACACTGCGTTTTCCTCGGGTTGCCGCTGCTGTTCTCGGTCGTCGGCGGCGTCGGCAAGGGCAGAGCGCTGAGTGCGCAGGTAGGCAAGG
>CACVKS010001275.1:0-11013 GCA_902749335.1 Acanthamoeba triangularis
TCAACGGCTACAACAGGAACTACATCACGCAGACCAACCTGCTGCCGGGCGAGTACGAGCTCAAGATCTACGAGCCGGCGGCCAATCACCTGGACTACCTCAAGTGCTCCTACTTCACGTTCGAGGCCCACATCGTCCAGGGCGGCAAGGGCAAGCTGATCAACCCCGAGCAGCCCACCCTGCCCGCCGTGCTGGACCTCAACGGCGTGCCGTACCTCTTCTACGAAGGCTACACCCACTTCCAGGTACATTCTCTTCCTACGTTTACCACCGCGCCACTCCCTTTCTCTAATTCTTGGTGGTCAACAATGATGGTTGCATTGCGCAGGGCGAGACCACACTGTTCGAAGCCGACGAGAACGTGGATGCAAAGAACATCAAGTTCAGGGTCGACGTTCCCTCGGTGCTGCGCACGACGTCGTACCTGACCACCACCGACGCGATCGAGAACGACATCGGCTTCAGGCTGAGCAAGGGCTACGCGCCCGTGGCCTCGGGCGACGGCAACCTCTACTACACCGAGCTGCAGCCGGGCAGCGACTACAATCTGGCTGTCATGCGCTTGGCGGCCGCGCCCGCCGGCGACCTCGCCCAGCACTTCGAGCTTGCCGTGGAGCCCGTCTCCTACCTCGACAGCTACGTCGAGAAGAAGGCCCTCCCGCTGTCCCACTGCCAGCCCTTCGGCGATCACGGTACTCCTCCCCCCACGACACCCCGCCCACGACACTCACTCATAACTTTTTTTCTGCTGTGTGCGATCAGGCTTCTTCAACATCTCGGCCGACAGGCTGTTCACCTACCAGAAGAACCTCACGATCAACTCGCACGAGGTCGACTCGAACAAGCCGCAGGTCGAGGTGGCCAAGCTCCGGTTCACCGTCAGCGTCAAGTCGGTGGTCGTCGCGCGCGTGGGCTTCCAGTACACGCTCAACGAGCTCCGCCTGTCGCTCATCAACAACGTAACGAACTCGGAGGAGGCCTTCGTGGTCACCTCGCGGCCCTACAAGAACTTCAACGAGCTCGACCTCGTGGTGGAGCCCGGAAGCTACACCGTGGTGATCGACCTCATCAAGCCCAGTCTCGTGTGGTCCAAGCTGGCGGCCAAGGGCCACCGCTGTGTGCCCTACACGCTCTCCGTCGTGGTGGACGACGTCACCCGCGGAGGCTCGCGCACCGATTGCAGCCAGTACCACGTGGTGCCGCTCAACCTCGACAACGCCGGCGGCGGCAGCACCCCGTTCGGCGGCCCCATGAAGAACGGCTACGTCCACATCTCCAGCGACAGGTTCATCGCCTCCGGGCTCACCGGCACCGCGACGGCGACCAACACGATGGTTCGTGGTTCCTCAGGCCCAACCCAACTCGGTTCAGCCTCGAGCACCAACCCGTTAGTTGGCTAATGCGCGTGCGCTATTGTTGTGCAGGCCTTCACGTTGGACACCACGAGCATGATCAGCTTGATCACCACGACGCCTGACGACGGCGCCTTCCAGATCCAGTACCGTCTCTACAACAAGCGCTCGCGTTCTTTCATCGAGGTACCTCGCGTCTCAATCCCCAACCATTCTCCCCTCCCGCCCCGCGCAGGCGCGCTTGTGGTCCGTCGTCATTTGCTAAGCGAGCGCCTGGCTTGTTTCTCTCTCTCTCTCTCTCTCTCTCTCTGCTCTAGCCTTCGCACGCCACGCACACCATGCACGCGAGGACGGAGCTCTTCTCCGTGGACGTCACCCAGAGGACCGAATTCGAGCTGCAGCTCACGTATCAGAAGTCCGCCTACTTCCGCCTCACGTACGTTGTTCCCCTTGCGCGCGCCGCCCCATCTTTTTTTTTCTTTTTTGTTTCATCAGTTACACATGAGCGCGCTCGACACCACTTGAACTGGCTGTTTGGGAGTACACCACCTCCCATTCAGCCTTTTCGTGCGCGGCGCAACAGCAACATCATCTTCCCTACTATCAAGCAGTCGTGTTCTCTCTCCCATGGGCACCACTGAGACGAACGGGAACATGTTTATCCATTATTTATCATAATTTATCTATTTAACATTTTTTTGGGTATTGAAATGTTACTTACGCGTTTTTTTATTATTATAGCACGTGCCCCACGTTCGCCATGGACCTGGTGATCGACCGGTACTCGCACGTGGTCGACAACCTGCAGTGCCCCAACATGGCCGGCATCGCGCCCTCGCCTAAGACGTCGCTCACCCTCGGCGCGTCCGGCGCCACAATCACCGACTTCGTGTCGACCAACATCTCCACGGCCTTCCTCCAAGCGCACACGACGGGCAACGTGTTCTCCTACCCGATCTCCATCTCAGTCGCCGGCGCCGCCTTCATGAACGCCAACCTGGGCTACAGCTCCATCAGCAACGCCTTCACCATGAAGATCAAGAAGGTCGGTAGCGAGATCGTCCTGGGCAAGTCGTCCTACGCCATGGTGCCGCAGCGCTCCGGCCAGACCAACGTCGTGCAGTACCTGACGGGCAACCTGCGCGCGGGCGACTACGTGCTGACGATCGAGCAGCCCTACCTGCCCCTCCTCCAGGAGCCCTTGCGCTGCTACCCCTTCGTGTGGGACATCCTCCTGCGCTCGGCCGACGTCACCAACGTCATCGAGAGCGTGGAGCCCTCGTCCGGCGTGCAGCTCAACCCGCAGCAGGACCTCAACATCCGCATCACCTTCACCGACGCCCCCTACAAGGGCGGCAAGAAGGTCGACCTGTACGTCATTCATTGCTTTCTTTACCTTACCTCGCCTGCAAGCTTCTCATTGGTCAAGTTTTATCACTAACTGACGCGCGCTCCATCGACCAATCATAGGAACAACCCCAACGCGATCCGCCAGGCCTTCTTCCTGATGGGCGTGTCGTCAGGCGCCGAGAGCCCGGTGCTCCCGACCTACGCCGAGCTGCGGTCGGCCGACGGCACCAGCTGGCTGCTCGTGTTCGCCGCCGGCTCGCTGCAGTCGGGCAAGACCTACAACCTGGGCCTGGTGCCCAACGCCCTCGAGGACTCGCGCGGCATGGGCGTCGTGATCAGCGGCCGCGAGTATTCCTACTCGTTCCTCTCGGCCTCGTGCTCGAACCACGGCCTCTACATCGGCGGCGTGTGCCTCTGCCACGTGGGCTATGCCGGCAACGACTGCGAGCACTGCGCGCAGGGCTTCTACCTGGACGGCAACAAGTGTGTGCAGAACGGTACGAACACACACACACACACACACACGACACACACGACTCATCGTTCGTTCTGCTTTCTTCTGCAGCCACGACCTCGGCCTGCAAGCTCGACTCGTGCGGTTGCCGACAGCGCGATACAGACGGAAAGTGTCTGGAGGCTCTGGGCGAGTGCCGCGACCTGAAGAACGGCAGCGTCCAGTGCTTCTGCTTCGACCAGTTCCACGCCACCGGCCCGCGCTGCGAACAGTGCCTGCCGGGCTACATCGGCTACCCCAAGTGCCAGAGGCGCGACAAGTGCAGCCCGACCTGCTCGAGCAACGCCATCTCGTGCGACGTGGAGAAGAACAAGTGCATCTGCCCTGCCAACTGGGCCGGCCCGACCTGCAGCAAGTGCGCTCCGGGCTACAGCGGTTCCGACTGTAAGGCCACCTCCCCCGGTACGCTCCGCCACTCCGCCACTCGCTCGCTCGCTCGCCACCACCACCGCCTCCATCTCTTTGGCCTAAGCTCACTCCTCTTTTTTCTGCCGTCAACAGACGCGTCGGGCTGGGACACCTTCTTCAAGATGTTCGGCATCGTGGTGGGCGTCCTCATCGGCGTCAGCGCCATCGGCTGGCTGGTCTGGTGGCGATACAAGATCTGGCGCTCGGTACCCTCACCACCACCTTCATCTAGTGGCCTCGCTTTGGTTTTCGCTTCAAAGCGGTCCTTGGGCTCACAACGGTGGTGACGACAGAGGCGACCCCGGAAGTACCTGCCCCTCGGACTGGAGGAGCTGGAGGGCGCGACCGAGCTGCGCGGAGCCGACGACGATGGTGGCGACTACGACGACGACGCGTTCGCCGACGACCCCATGTTCTCGTATTCGAGCAGGGCCGCGAGCGGCGAGCTTGCCTTCGAGACCCACCCCGACGAAGCGAGCCACGCCGCCGGCGGTCAGGCAGCCACCACCACCACCAACACGAACGACGACGACGACTTCAACCCGCGCAGCAGCGACGACGACAGGACGTCTTCGCCAGCGGGCTCCTCTTCGCCCTCTCTCCTCGACCTCTAAGCTTATTCTTTTCCTTTTTTAATTTAATTTATTCCCTTTTTTGATCCAAAATAAAATAAATATCAATATAAATAATAATTAGCAGCCCTTATTATTTTATTGGCCCAGTGTGGCCATGGGGTTGTGGTTGAGCAGTGTGAGACTGACAGCACCTACAATACTCACATTATCAAATTTTCCAAGTGTTGGGAGCAAGCTCTTGGAACCTCTGGCCAGATGAAAGGCAAGTGAAAAAATGACTGGAAATTTTGTTGAAATGGTTTTATGATTGTTCACATGATTTTTTGCTCATGAAACCTATTTTACAGTGGTTTATATAATTTTATGGAAGGAAGGCTATGCTTACTTCATGGTTTATGGTTTATGGTTTATGGTTTAGACCTTTTTTGTGTGCAGCCAACCAGGAGTGCCAAAATTTGCCTGGACAATGGTGAGGTGCCAAAAAGAAAATGGAAGAAGTGTGAGAAGATAACTGCTTGTATTTCTAATTTTCAACATCAAAAAATTCTGGTTAGATGAATCACTGGTGTGGTGTACACAAAAAAAATAATGAATGCACCAGCAGTGGCAACATGTACACCATTTATGACCAAAATGATCAGTTTTCATGATTATGGTGTGACACATTTCACTTTGCAAAAAGGTACACTGTCCCCTTTTCATGAACACCTGGTTCCCCTGTGCTGAGTGTATTGTAATTAGTTTGCTGTGTCCCTTCACTTCTTCACCACTCCCACATCATTTAACTTCTTGAGGGTCTGAAATGCTTGCCAGGCTTCTTCACTGATTGACTCCATGTCTTCCTTCCCTGGCCGCATAAGGTCAGCAACCAGGAGCCGCTCCCAGCACCTCCTCGACCCGTCTGCCACCTCGCCAAAGCTCCCTCCCGTTCTGCAGCATTCGAGGTAAATCGAAAATAAATGAAATAGCCATTTTAAGGGAAGTAATTCTTTTCTTTTTCTTTAAATTGGAAAATAGCGCCTGAAAATAAGAACAAAGAAATAACTACTGGACGCCCAGTAGCGAGGGAGTCTGTCGGCCGTCGCCTTCTTCTGCTCTTCTTCTTCGTGCAAACCTTCGAGTGAGCTGCAAAGCAAACATCTGAAATCGACAACAATGAACGGAAGGAAAGTGGTAACGAGCGCTATCATCGTGTCGCCGCCCAAGGAGACGTGGGGACCCATCCAAGACATCAGGCTGAAGTTCGATAAGGCCTACAAGCGATGGATGCCGCATATCAATCTCATCTACCCGTTCTTCCCTCGTACCACTTCTCTGCTTTTATTATTTTATCCTTTTTTTTTCTACTTTTTTATTAAATATTTATTATTTATTATCTGTGCCCGGCAACAGAGTCCCAGTTCGCGTCGGTGCTGCCCGAGCTCAAGGCGGGACTCGCCGGCGTGGCTCCCTTCACCGTGCGCTTCGAAACGTTCGACTACTTCGAGCACGGCGCCAGCAGCTGCACCCTCTTCCTCAAGCCCACCGTACAGGTGCGCTCCTGCTGGGCTTGCGCGACGTGCGGCGTGTGCGGTCACTGTGGCGCCAAGTGTTCACCCTGTCGTGTGTGCGGTGTGTGCGGTGTTGCGATCTGTTGTCTGGTGTGCAGCCTCCGAATGCGCTGCGCGAGCTGCAGGCGGCGCTGGAACGCGTCTTCCCGTCGTGCAACGAGCAATCCACCAAGAGCGAGGACGGCTTCCACGCTCACCTCACCGTGGGCCAATTCAGGGGCAAGGTGTGTGTCGTAGGTCGTGTGTGTCGTGTGTGTCGTGTGGCACGGGCTGACGCTGACGCTGCTCGGCCGGCCGCAGGCTATGACCGAGAGGAAGAAGGCGGAGCTGCTGCGCTCATGGACTCCGATCGAGTGGCGCGTGGACCACGTGCAGCTCATTAGCAGGACATCGACCGACCCCTTCGAGGTCATCAACACCGTACCGCTCGGCGTGGCCCCGACGCCGGTCCGCGCCGCTCCCTCCTCGGTGTCTGCCAGCCCAGCGCGCAACCAGCCCGCGCAGCCCAAGCCTCAGGCGCAGGCGCCCAGGCCGGCTCCGACCAGACAATCGGTACACCACCGCACACACCGCACACACACCACCACACGCTCATTTTTTTCCCCCTGGATTTGGTCAAAGTCGGAGACAGGCGCCCACAAGGCTCCGCCCCAGCCGAACGAAACGGAGGGCATCGTGATCGAGCGTCTCAAAGTGGTACGCCCCACCCCGGCTTCACACGTTTAGGCCACGTCGGGTCTCTGTTGCCCTTGGTTCACTTTTTGCTCGCTACGTGACACAGTGGATCGCGCGCAATGGGACGGGGCCCAAGGCGAGTCTGCCCAAGACCAAGGCCAAGCTCCGCTCCGCGATCGCGCCCATGTGCTCCGTCAAGGTACCTTGGCTGTGCGGTGTGTGTGCGGTGTGGGCGGTGTGGGCGCTGACTTGAAGTTCCATGCGAATCTAGGCCCAGCACCTCGACGTGAACGAAGCCGTGCGACAGCTGCAGAGTGAGGGCTACTTCAGTGTGGACGGCGCGGGCAAGATCACGTTCCTCAAGAAGAAGGCGGTAGAGGAGAGCGACAGGTTCAGCACCAACACCTTCGTCGCCCGCGAGTCCTACCGCATGGCCAACGAAACCCGCAAGGATCCCGCCAAACTCGTACCGCAACCCTCCCACGCACACGCGACACGACACGACCAACGACACCACACACGCTGTGCTTACCGTTGCGTGCGATGATGTTCGTAAAGGCGTTGGTGAGGTGCCGGGAGTGGGTGGAAGCGCCGCTCAACAAGCCCACGACGCTCGAAGCGCTGAAGAACTCGCTGCGGCAGCTGTGCGTTAGTAAGGCCGAGGTGGCGCCCGACGACGCCGTGAAGCTGCTCGAGGCCCACAACGCCGTCTTCATCGACCTCGACGACAAGGTGACCTACGCCAATGTCTAGACAGGTCGGGCGCCCTTCGGGCCACGTTTTTTATTTTTATTTTTATTTAAAAATCAAAAACCCAAAAAAAGACAAATATAAATTAAAATACAAAAAGAAAATACCCAAACCCAACTCCGTGCCCTCACAAATCAACAAACAAATCTTTGAAGATGGAGCTGCACAGGTTGGCTGTGGGCCGTCGCGCCTTTTGTCCCTCGCACGGCCGGAGCCTGCTCGCAGTACGTCACCTCCAAATCATGTCTCTGTACTATCAGAATTAATCGATATATCGATGAGATTGCAAATTTAATCGATCGTTGATGGTTTCTTGGAAAAGCCGCTGGCCAAGGTGCCGCCGGGGCGAAGGGCGGCATCGACGTTTGCCGAGGCGGTGAAAAACGGGCCGGGACTGGCGGACTTCGTCCGGTCATCTGCCTCTTCGGCCTCCACCCCTGCGGCGGCCGACGTCGAACTCGACCTGCCCTCTTCGTTCCCGCGGCACCTCCTCGACCAAAGCGAGAACGCAAGTACGGCCTCGTGGCCACATTGCCCGCATTCCCTCGAAGACACGCTCATAGTCGCGTTGCGTGTGCCGTGTGTGTCGTGTGTCGTGTGTCGTGAATGAGAAGCCAAGCGCAAGGTGTTCATGGAAACGTACGGCTGTCAGATGAATTCGTCGGACTCGGAGATCGTGATGTCGATCATGCAGAAGGCCGGCTACGAGGAGACCGCTGCACTGGACGACGTACGTCGATCTCACTTCTTCTTCCTCCTACTCCTCTATAAAGCGGCATAACTCAATCGCTGCCGTTGTGTCGTGTGTGTCGTGTGTGTCGTGTGTCGTGTCGTGTCGTGTGTGTCGTGTGTGTCGTGTCGTGTCGTGTGTGTGGTGGCCAGGCCGATATCATCTTTGTAAATACGTGCGCCATCCGCGACAACGCTGAGCGTAAGGTGTGGGACCGCCTCAACCACTTCAAGAACATGAAGAGGGCCAACAAACAGGTACATCGCGCCCAGTTCTTCACTACTTTACACGTTTGGTCTCAGTCTAACCTGTGACACGCACACGACCAACGACACGACACGTACAACAGAGTAAGCGAGTGGTGGGTGTGCTCGGTTGCATGGCCGAGCGGCTCAAGTCGCGTCTGTTGGAGAGCGACAAGCTGGTCGACTTGGTGGTGGGTCCGGACGCCTACCGGTCGCTGCCCTCGCTGCTCACGGAGGTGGAGAGCGGGCAGACGGCGATGAACGTCCAGCTGTCCATGGAGGAGACCTACGCCGACATCCGGCCCGTTCGCACCACCTCCAACAACCTCTCCGCTTACCTGTACGCCAACGGTTCCCCCTCTGATCCTAAGCCTCTGAACGCTGACGCACACACCGCACACACCACCGCACACACCACCGCACACACCGCACACACGATACGATTCGCGTGGAACGTAGGTCGATTATGCGCGGGTGCAACAACATGTGTTCGTACTGCATCGTGCCGTTCACGCGGGGGCGCGAGAGATCGCGCCCGATCGCGTCCATTCTGGACGAAGTGCGCCAACTGTCGGATCAGGGCGTCAAGGAGGTTCGTTCGTTCGTTCGTTTGTTCGTTCGGGTGTCGCACGCACCCCCTTGAGCTCCTCGTTCGGCCCGCTGACATGGACGGCCTCATTCGCGCTTGCGTCGCGCAGGTGGTGCTCCTGGGGCAGAACGTGAATTCCTACAACGACCTCTCCGAGCAGTCCTTCCCCGTGTCTGATCCCACGCAGCTCCTCAGCAAGTACGCGCCCGTGCCTAATATATTATATATTATATATTTATTTTCAATATATTTTATATGTATATTACCATACTATGGTCTGCAATTTTATTGAATAATATAATATCACTACACTCGCAGGGGCTTTGGAAGCATGGTCAAACCCAACCCGGGCGGCGTTCGGTTCACGCAGCTGATGGACCAGGTGTCGCGGATCGACCCCGAGATGCGCGTCCGCTTTACCAGCCCGCACCCCAAGGATTTCCCCGACGACGTACGACGATCCATTCAATGACACGGGGCGTGTGCGGCGTGTGCGGTGAGGTGAGGTGCTCACACAAAAGGAATGTGGGTGGGCGTGTGTCGCTACCACGCAGCTGCTGCACCTGATTGCAGAGCGGCCCAACCTTTGCAACGCGGTGCACATCCCGGCGCAGAGCGGCAACTCGGAGGTGCTGCACAACATGCGAAGGTTCTACACACGCGAGGCCTATCTCGAACTCATCCAGCGCATGCGCGAAGTCATCCCCAGTACGTACTGCCGCGCATACCAGACATTCATCACCGCCGCGAGCCGATGTATAGGGAGCTAACCAAGTTGATGTTGGTGGTGGTGTTATTGCAAGACGTGGGCCTGTCG
Source organism: Acanthamoeba triangularis (assembly GCA_902749335.1). Classification (NCBI taxonomy): domain Eukaryota; phylum Discosea; order Longamoebia; family Acanthamoebidae; genus Acanthamoeba; species Acanthamoeba triangularis. Next base: position 9,556 of record CACVKS010001275.1, read on the forward strand.
AGTGACTTCATCTCTGGTTTCTGTGGCGAGACCGAGGAGCACCACCAGGACACCTTGTCCCTCCTGCGAGAAGTGAGGTATGGTCCCACCACCTTCCCCCTCTTCTTCTTCTGCCAGGCACCAATCTCACACCCGCGGCGATACCTGCAGGTTCGACCAGGCGTTCATGTTCGCCTACTCCATGCGCGAAAAGACCAACGCCCACCGAACACTTCAGTACATTGGCCAACATGCTATGTTTATAGTTATATATTACCTTTATTAGATGTTAAAATATATTATATATATTTTATAATACAGGTATGTTGATATTATAGTTCTATATTCAATAATAATATTCACTATTTGGTTGGCTAACTGGGTGTGTGCAGGGACAACGTGCCGGAGGAGGTGAAGCAGCGGCGGCTGCAGGAGGTGATCCAGACCTTCTTCGCCACGCTCGCCGAAAAGAGCAGGGAAGAGATCGGCCGACGCCACCTCGTCCTCGTCGAAGGAGTACATCATCCGACCACTACCACTCCCCCCTCTGCATAGAAACTCATTTTTCTCGTCTTTTCTTTCCTCTACTTTGTCTTCATCATCGGCAGACCAGCAGACGTTCGTCTGACGACCTCACGGGCCGGACGGACAACAACAAGAAGGTGGTGTTCCCGAACGTGAAGGTCAATGCCGAGTATGGTGGCGCTACCACGACTGGCGGCGGTGCGGCGGCCAAGGTGGAGGTGCGGCCGGGCGACTACGTGGTGGTGGAGGTGGAGAGCACCACCGGGATCACCCTGCTCGGCCGACCCCTCGCCCGCACCACCCTCTCGCGCTTCGCCCAGCAAGGCGCCGTCGCGTCTTGCTGAGCAAATGAGTGTCATTCTTCACATTCCAATCATCATGTTCTTGTGCATGTTGTTGGTGCTGGGCAAATATGTTGTTTTATGAGCTATTCACAGAACGTCTCCTCATAGGAGGAGTCGCGAAGGTACGATCTGAGCCTTCTCGCTGCGCTTTACTCATCGAGGCACTGGGCAGCGCACTGCTGGGCCTCGGGGCAATCCTCGCCGTCGGCCACGTAGACGCCCTCGTCGTTGGGGTAGCAGCCGTTGGCGTCGGGGTAGACGATGCCCACGCTGGTGTTGATCGGGTAGCAGCCCTCAGCGTTCCTGTAGACAGCGACGCCGTTGATCAGAGCGGGGCAGCAGCCGTTGGCGTCCCTGTAGAGGTTGGTCAACTCGCAAGGGCCGGTGGGCACTGGGGGTGGTAAAAGTTAGCCACTGTAATCAACGTCATCAAGCAAGAAGTAGGTGCCCATACCGGCGGCAGGCGACGAAGAGGGCGAAGGGGAGGCCTCGGGCACAGCAGAGGGCGAAGAGGAGGGAGAAGCCGAGGTCGAGGGCGAAGCGGACGGGGAGGCCGAGGCAGAGGGCGAAGCCGAAGGGGAAGCGGAGGCCGAGGGGGAAGCCGAGGGGG
>CACVKS010001276.1:0-11012 GCA_902749335.1 Acanthamoeba triangularis
GGGGAGAGATGGGCTGACAAGCGAGGAGGGCGTACTGTTGACACCAAGAGGAAAGCGACACCTTGGTGACGGTGACGGTGTAGTCGTCGGCCGCCACTTGAGGTACGGTGTTGGCCATCAGGCTGAGCGCCAACAGCACCAAGAGGGAGACCACAAGCCGAAACAATGAAGGTGCGCTCATTCTGTTCTGTCAATTTATGTAAGCAAAACCATTAACAGATGGCCATCTCCCACAGTGGCAGCAAAAAATAAAAATCGTTGCCCTCCTCTAATCGAAGGTCTGCGAAATGCTCATTCGATTGCGGAGAGAGAAGGGAGCTTAGCTCCCGAAAGGAAACCTATTACGCCCACAAAAGAAATTTCCTTTCAGCCACACGCGGCTACAACACGCGGCGGTGCCGTCCGCTTTTGCCTTGTCGTACGCGAGTTTCAGCGTTTCTGGTGCGTAGAGGAGTTCGCACCGGCTGCGCCACAGGTCGTGGCGGTGGGAGAGGGCCTTGGCGTTTCCTTTGCTCCGCACGAGGGGCAGCCTTGGGTGGCATAGATAGCCTGTAGTGGCGTGGTCAGGCAGCCGACCGCCGACCGCCGACCACTGACCAATACCACTGCCGACCGCCACTATATCAACTCCAACACCAACCAAGACTGTCGCACCACCCCAGAGCTTAGGCAAGCTGTGGTGGTGCGGCAATCTTGGTTCATTCGTCGTGTAGGTGCGTAATCAAAATCTTTGTTGTCTACGACTCCGTCTCCGTGAAATTTCGGCCCGCTCGCTGCAGTGCTCGCGCCTTTCTCCTAAAGCGGAGTATGAAACGTTGTTTTCGCCGCTAGACAGACCTCGAGGTACGGACGGAAATCGAGCTTCCCCGTGGGGGGGGGGTAGGGCAAAGTCACGCTTGATGGCGCTTCCCAACTTCGCCAACTATGTGCTGCCGTTTTGGTTCTCGCGATGGGTGTCGCTGGCGGCGGGCGTCTACCTCATGATACTTTCAGGCTCATTCTACCTGTTCTCGGTCTATTCGAGCACCATCGATGTCATCTTTGGCTACACCACTGCGCAGACTAACTTAGTTGGCACCCTCGGCAACGTCGGTCTGTCCTTCCCCTCCCTCGCTCCCTGCCCCCTTTCCATTTGCTTATCCTCACGCGTTGATGCCTGCAGGCGGTTTGTTCAGTGTGCTGGGCGGCCTGTGGCTGGATCGCTTTGGGCCGCGGTCGACAGTCATCATCGCTGGCGTTATGAGCTTCGTGGGTACGAGATCATTGTTGCACGAGGTGACCATTGGGAAGGGAAATGACCCATGTTTTTGCTGACGCGCTCGCACTGAATGCAGGCTACTTCCTGTTGTGGGCGGCGGCGAACTGGTTCAACACGATTCCAAGCTATGTGCTAGGCCTTTTCTCTTTCACCTTAGGCCAGGGCAGCTGCTGGATCTACAGCGTTGCACTCAAGATCAACACTCAGAACTTCCGCGCAAAAGATCGAGGAAAGGTACGGATGCTGCTGTACCTGCATCGATCGGATTTCTCTAACCAGCGCGTTTGCTAATCCTTGTCTCTCTCTCTCTCTCTCTCTATATATATATCTTTCCACTCTTACCGTTGGGCTGATATCACGCTATAGGTGGTGGGCTCGCTGATCTGCTTCTTCGGTCTGGGTTCAGGCGTGCTCACGGTGCTTTACAAAGCATTCTTCGGTAACCATGCTGTGACCTTCCTGCTCTTCCTCGCCATTTTCATTGGCGCGGGCTCTATTATCATCGGATTCTTCATCAACAAAGTTCCCACGCCATTTAGTGACGCGGTACAGGGACTCTCTCTCTCTCTCTCTCCGCTTTGCTTGATACAGCGCGCTTCTACCTCGCACTCTTCCCGCACTCAAGCGCGATGTTCACTCCAGGAAATGGGTCTCATGAGCCGAGTTATGTTCGTCATTGTTATGGCCGTTGTCGTGGCTCTTTACCAAACCGGCGCGTCTTTGGCTGGTGGTATGCTAATGGCCCTACAGTCATCTTTGTTATTTTATTTATTTATTTATTTATTTATTTAATGCATTTTTGTTGTGCTGATCAACTTGCGCTTTGTCGGAGCCTGATACACCACAGGCTTGACCACTGTTACCCCGCTGCCATTTGGCATCGCCATGCTCGTCTTGATGTTGGGTTTCCTGCTGGTGCCGGTCAAGACCGGACCGCTGGTCTTCTTCCGCAGTCAGCTCGCCGAGGAGGAAGGGAAGGTCGTAACAGATGGAATGGCACTGATGGTGAATGAGGACTTGATGGAGGCGAGCGACGATCGTGACCTCCTAAAGAGAAGCCTCCTTAGCGACAGCAGTCTAAAGCCCAACAGCGATCTCGAGGATTTGAGCCTGCTTCAGGTTCTCAAACGCCTCGACTTCTACATTCTCTTCGTCAGCTACTTTTTGTGTACCGGTCCTGGCATGACTGCCGTCAACAATCTCGCTGAGATGGTGTTCGCCACTGTCAAAGTCGAGCCCGACGTCACTGTGCGTCTTCTCTCTCTCTCTCTCTCCCTGTTCTCTTCACCAACAGACTGTCCTGATAGGACAGCACGCTCCAACGACTGATGCTTCTTACTTACAACACAAACCACGACAGTACCTGCTGCACAACGTGCCGGACTATCAACATATAACAATCTTTGTCGCTCTGTTCTCCACGTGCTCCATGCTGGGCCGGATGGCAATGGGCTGGATCTCGGACTGGGTCTCGACACGGTTGGGCAAGCCCGCGCGAGTGCTGTTCCTCGTCTTCTCAGCGTGTCTGATGGGCCTCGTCCAGCTGTGGTTCTCGTTCTCGATATCCGTATGGCTGCTCTATCCGGGCGTCATCGCGCTCGGCATCGCCTGCGGCGGTGTATTCTTCTGCGTGCCCACTCTCACGATCGAGTTCTTCGGCTTCAAGAACTTTGCCACCAACTTTGGCATTATCAACCTGGCTGCCGCTGCCGGCAGTCCGGTCTTCTCCACGCTGATAGCCGGCATGCTCAACGATCACTACAAGGAAGACGGTAACTTCCTCACCGTCGATTATGAGGGCGGCCCCACCACGTCTCACTGCAACAACAAGTTCTGCTTCCGGTACTCCTTCTGGGCCAACGCCGGCGCTTGTGCCATCGGTGTCGTCCTCTCCCTGTGGCTGTGGCACCGCCGAATAACCTACGAGCGCGCCCTTGTCCGCCGCCAATAGCGAGTTGCGTTTGATTACATAAACATTCGTTAAAAATTTTAATTTTCTTTTTCTCATCCTGTGTGGCGGAGCGGGCGACGAGAAGCATATGTTTCTCTCTCCGTGTCTCGCAGATAGGAAGAGCATGCATGAGGCGTGAGGCAGGCGGACAGGGACAGGCGGATGGCTGGAGTGGCTGATGGCATCAGAGGAGGGGCGATAGGGTGTGTTTTAGTGTTACCTCCTCTCTGTCCTACAGTTTCCCTTCTACCCTTCTTTGTTGTTCACTAACTTCTATTTATCAGGACCTAGCCTAGTCAACGTGTAGGCGCCACAGCTCGCGGCAAAACTCGGATGTGTAGCCCTCGCGCGTATGCATGTTCAGGATGTTGTCGTTGACCAAGACGTCTCCCTTCTCCCAGCTGATGCGCAGGCACACGCGCCAGTCGTACAGCGCCTTTTCGACGGCCGTGCGGATGCTCAGGTCCGTCGCCTTGTCCGTGTCTTCGATGCTGATGCGCGTCTCCTCGAAGCGCGTCCGCTCCTGCGGCCAGTCCTCGTGGTACCGGATGCACGGGACGCCCGTCTCCGGGTGGTCAACGACGAGCGGCAGCTGCCCGAAGTGTGACGAGTCGAACGATTCGGAGTCGACGCGCCACTTGTAGGGCCGCAGCTTGTCGACCGTCCAGCCGCCCGTGAGGTGCGCGAACAGCAAAGGACTCGTGGCGAACAGCGTGCGCCCCGTGCCCTTCGGCGACACCGTCACGGCCGTGAAAATCTGGTAGTGTGGCGGCGTCGACTGGCCGTTGACCATCTTGAACAGGCCGTCGTAGTGCATGGGCATGGGCTCGGAGGATAGCACGTTGTTCAGCCCCGCCGTATTCTCGCCGCCGTCCTTGACCACGAGCAGCTCGCCGAACTTCCACTGCATGATCTGCCCCATCTCCCGGCCCTTGGCCAGGAAGGCTTGCCGGTCGGTCGTGCCGTCCAGGCCGCGCAGGACCACTGGGGGATTGTGGTCGGACAGTTTGCGAACAGTCTGCATGTCCGCGGCGCTGAAGGGCGTGCCGGCCGGGAACTGGATGAGCAGGCCGCACGGGTAAGTGTGGTCGACGAAGGCGCCCTGGCGGGTGAAAACATCGTACAGCGCACTCTTTTCGCGGTAGCACCACAGCTGGCCGTCTGGCTTGTAGACGGGCTCCAAGTCGGAGCGCTTGGCGACCTCTATGCGCGTCATGGGCCGCAATATGCCGTCCAGCCCGCATGTCATGACGCTGTGCCAGGGCGTGATGGGGTGATCCTGGACGTTGGGGAGAACGGCGATGGGGATCTTGGTGGCGGAGTTGGCGGCGTGGATGGAGAGGCGGACGGAGTGCGGGAAGGACTCTTTGACGCAGGCGGCGTAGCACTGGTGGGTGGAGAAAGTTAAGCGAACATGTTTGCATGGGGGGATCCTTGGTGGTTTGGTGGCTTCTGGTAGGTAAGGGGATTTTTTGTTGTCGTTTGGGCTCACCTGTCCGCGCGCGATCATCTTCTTGGACACCTTGGACACCTTCCGCTTGAACGCGTTCCTACTGGTGGAGGACTGCCGCAGGTCGCGGGACAGGTACTTGAGGTAGCCCATATACGTGGCCTTGACGCTCTCGTCATTGGCGATGTGGCTGTTGACGTCGTACCCCACCTTATCGACGTACGTAGCCATCAACGTGTCGCGCACCAGCGGCGCCACCTTCTCGTAGCTGGCCGTGTCGTGGTAGTCGAGCAACTCGACCGGCAGCTTGGCTTTCAGCGACGGTATCATCGAGAGCCGCGCGAAATGTATGCTGTTGCAGGAAAGGTCCATGGTCATTTGGCGCAGGCGCTCGCCGTACTCATGGACGGTGGCGTCGGGGACGCCGAGGAGGTCTGGGGGTTGTTAGTGTGTGTGTGTGTGATTCAGTTCGAGGTTTTTGGGAAGGGGGACCGGTACCGTTATACACGACGCCATCGGACACGATGGTCAGCTCTGCGCCCGGAGCGTAGACGTCTCTTATGTTGTTGCAGAAGCCCTGGAGGTGCAGCAGCGCAACTTCCTCACACTTGTCCGGCAGCACGCCGAGCACCTTGTCGACTTTATTGGGCGACTTGAAGGGGAAAGCAGGGAGAATGAAGGAGACGGGCTCTTTCGCTTCGACGGCCTTCTGGATGAGCGGGAGGAAGGTTTCCCGGCACTGGGGGACTATGGAGGAGTCGAAGGGGGAGGCCTTCAGGCGGTACGACTCAACAACGGAGAGGATGGCGTTGGCGGTTTGGGTTGCCATCACCATATCTGTATCTGGTTGCGGTTGGGTAGCGGGGGAAAAGACTGCAAGCGGGTGAGCCTAAGGGGAAGAGACGATGAAGAAAAGAAAGAAGCTGACGACAAGAAGATATCGACAGCACACAGAAAACCTCTGAACCGACGCGCCGATATGTCCCTTATGATTCTTGACATTCCTCGCTTACGTCAGCGGAACTTTCCCGGTAAAGCCTCCTCGAGGAGGGGGGGGGTGAGCTCCTGCCGACGCGCCGTTACACCAAACTGACGTAAGCCCCAGCGTGTTTCCCTCTTTTTCCTATAACCGTTTGCTAGCACCAACCCATTGTCTCGGCCCCTGCACTGCTGTGTACCTCGCAGCTGCCTAACCTTTTTTTTTATACCAGCACCCACTGACCGATTGTCCTGCACGTGCCCACTCTCAGCATACGTGTGTGCTCTGAATTCTTCCACCATGTCCGTCAAGGAGATCAAGGCGGATGTCACCATCATTGGAGGTATGTACGCCTGGCGCTGCAAATCTCCACCAAAACAGGACCACTGACTCCACTCTCTAGCCGGCCCTACTGGGCTGACCGTTGCCCTGCTGCTGCGCCAGCTAGGCCACTCGGTTTTCATTGCAGACAAGGCACCGACATCGCTGCCCGTCGGCCGTGCAGACGCCCTCAATGCACGCAGCCAGCAGACGCTCGAGGTCGTCGGCGTGCTGGACAAGCTGGAGCCCAAGGGCCTGAAGTGCAACAGTGGGTCCTCCCTTCTCCACGCGAGCCCAATGTGCAGACACTGACTGTGCTTTTTGGCAGCGAGCTCAACCTTCTCGGACGGCAACTTTGTGTCGCGGCAGAATGACTGGTGGGTGTCGCTGAAGAACACGGCGCGGCCCAACTTCCTCATGATCGGCCAGGCCGACGTAGAGGCCGCCATGCACTCGATGCTCGACATCACCTGCCAGCACGGCCATGAGGCCCTCAACATCGAGGAAGTGACCATCGACGGCGAGGACTATGTGCGCACCACCTTCGCCGACAAGGTCATCGTCAGCCGCTATGCTGTCGGTGCCGATGGTGCCAAGTCCCTCGTCCGCAACACCCTCAACATCCCCTTTGAGGGCGACAAGCCCAACATGGTGTGGCACGTCCTCGACACCTTCATCGACACCGACTTCCCTGTGTGCCCGGAGATCATCACCTTCCAAGTTGCTGGTCAGGCCCGTATCTCGTGGATCCCGAGGTACGTTCTCTCCATCTCGCGTACAGAAACTCTCACTCTCTCTTTTTTTTTAAAAAAAGAAAAAAGTAAAAGAAAAATATTGTTTGCACGAGAATTCAAACACTTACTAACCCTCACCCTCCCATAGAGAGCGCGGCATGGCCCGCTTCTACACCCTTCTCGAAGACAACTCCGCCGCCGACCAACCCCGCATCGAAGCCGAGATCCGCAAGTTCCTCGCGCCGTATCGCATCGACTTCCAGCGCACGGAATGGTTTTCCATCTTCGAGGTGAAGGAGCGCATCGCGCGGACCTACTTCTCGCCCAAGCGGCGCATCGCGCTTGCCGGCGACGCCGCACACATCCACTCCGTCAACGGCGGGCAAGGGCTCAACACTGGGCAGGCCGACGCCTTCGCGCTCGCGTGGAGGCTGTGGCTCGCGCTTCAGGGCCACGCAACGGAGGCGCTGTGGCAGAGCTACGAGGACGAGAGGCGCGCGTGCGCGGTCGGCGTCATCGACGTGGCGGCGAAGCTGGTGCGCAGCACGGTCAAGACGGCGAAGGAGTATGTCAGCATGATCGAGAAGAACGCGGGCTACATCACCGGCATGGGCGTCGCGTACCCGGAGGGCGTGACGCCACTGGTCGCTGGGACGGCGCAGGGGATCTTCGTGCCAGGCCACCGCGCGCCGGATGTGTTCCTGCACGAGGAGGGCGAGGAGCCGCAGCGGCTCTACAGCGCGCGCAAGTACGGCAAGTTCCTGGTGCTGTCGCTGCGGGGTAGATCGTGGGCGCCGCTGAAGGACGCCAAGTGGGCAGGCTTCGTTGACACGTGGGATGTTTCTGGTGCCCCGGAGAAGGCGCTGGAAGCGGACAGGGCGTATGCGTGCATCTCGAATGTGCCAGACAAGACGTCAGTCGAGGCGGGCGAGGCGGAGTTTGTGGTCATCAGGCCAGACATGTATGTGGGATACGTTGGCGAGGATGTGTGTGGGTACCTCAGTAAGGTTTTTGCCTGAGTGGTGTAAAAGGGGAAGTTGGACCACACACAAGAAACAATGAAGAGGCAGACTGGACCCTTAAATTCGTGATTTTTTACAGATTAGATCAGCTACTAGATCTTATTGGCTATTGGGCATGTCACCAAGTGTTGGCTTAAAAAAAAGGGGAGAACTTGTGCTCATTTCAAATATACCTTAGGTCAAGAATGACTGGCAAAAATTTGGTACACTAAAAATCATTTTAATCAGTTATTCCTATGCTTAGGCCTTTATCAAGGGATTGAAGAGTAGATATATTATTTTGTATAACTTATGCCAATTTTATTGCATATATTGTGCTTACATTTTGAACTATGAACCTCTGGCCAGATGAATTGTGAGTCACAGTCATTTGATGGAGAGCATTTTTGCACTGTCAAAAATGAAAATAGTACATTATATTATGATTTAAATGATTAAAAACTTGAGAAAAAAATCAATTTTGAAGTTTGTGTTTTTCAAGTGAATCTACTTTGGTGCTTTATTTTTTTGTAACCTTTTGATCAAGAGTGTCTAAGATTTGGAAGAGTTTATTTAGAAACACCAATTTTTTGCAAAGATTATGGTAAAAAGCCTTTTACTGAAGGAAATCATTCACAGATTAGTGAAACTGCTGAATCAATTTTATTGTCATTAAAAAGAGTGAAGTACAAAAATAAATCAGACACCTTTCTATGAGAAAAAGGTGGGGATCTATTTCTGACTATATGAATTAGAATTAGTCATATCCATATTCATCTTTGTCAAAGCTGCTGTTTGGGCCCTAGCTTTGGCTGCTGTCACTGCTGCTTTCATGGTCTGTGCCTAGATGGCTTCTTGGAGGTCTTGGTGTTAAGAGGACTGTGTAGCATACATGATGATTTGTGAAGATCAAATTGTCACATATGTGTATGTGATGATAGTATGTGTGCAGTGTTGAAGATCAAACATACTGGCTTGCAGATGCTGGTCTTAGGCACTGCCTCAATGCTTGTTCTGTGAGAGGCCAAGCTTTTGGGGGCTCTACTGATTCCAAGCCACCTCTGGAGGCACAAACAACTGATGTTGAAGAGGATGGAGATGATGGCAGTGCTTGTTCTTGGCTTCTGAGGGCTGGGAGGAGGTGCTGATGTGGTAGTGGTATGCCCAGCCAAGGAAGATGCAGGCAGCTGCCAGTGTGGCACAAAGTGGTGTGTAGTCCAAGAGGGATTCAGCTTCATCCTCTCTGGCAAAGGCAGTGAAGATTATGCAGTAGAAGGTGGTGGCTTTGAAGTGATAAAGTCAGCCTCATTGTGAATGAAAAAATTATGAAGATAGAATATACATAGTTGAGGGACTTGCAAAAGCAGTGGAGAGTACTCCTTGCACCACTTGTTGATGAGGGGGGTCCTTTTTCTGTGTCAAACAGAGTTGTGTGTATGCTCTCTTCTGGCCACCTGGAAGACCATACCCAAGTGGCCACCTGAGGCCTTGTAAAGTTCTTGGAGAGCTCTTGAAGAGCTCTTTGTTCCTCTCCATTTATGGGCAAACTGGTCAGCACCATTATTGACTGAGCATCTTCTCATCCACTTCATATCATCATCTTGAGCTGTTTGCCAGAGGAAATTGATTTTCTTTTTCCAATTATTCCTATTTTTGTGGTAGTGGCAACACACAAAAAACACTACCAAACACAAAAATGGGGTATTCCACTACAAAACAAGGTTTAACCCAACACTTTTTGGTTTTCCCCATTTTGTTGTGGTTTTCCCCTGCACTTCACCCTATTTTTCTATGGTAACTGCAAAAGGCCAGCTAATCTTGCATATGGAAGCTGCATGATTTCAGCACAATAGCCAACAATGAATTTAAATGCCTTTTTTCTGCCTCCTCAATCTGAACATCTAATCCAGTGAATTGACAGCAGATTCCAGGCGCCTGGCCAGCCACATCATACACATTGGTGGATGCCAGCAAAGGCAACCTCTATTGACTGAAATCAATTGTCATTCCTCTGCCTGCCTCCCCCCCACCTCCCTAACAATTTTTTATGATTGGTCATTTTAACAAAACAAGTGAATTTTCAAATAAAAACATGACGTGCCAAACAAAATCCGGACAAAAGCAAGTGCATGCCACCCGCAAGAACGTAAAAGCAAATTAATCATTACCTCCTCCACGCAAAAATCAGCTACTGTGGCCGGCAAAATCTGGACAAAAGCAAGCGTAGCCTGTCTGCCCCCCCCCATCGGGTGAAGTGGTATTTGCGTTTTGTTCGTTTTTTGTTGGCGTAGCCGCTACCACAAAAATAGGAATAAAGGGGTATGATTTTATTTTTTTTTTCATTTGAAATGAAATCGAGTCGTGGCTTGGATAAGGATTTGCTGCTGTGCAGGGGGGCGAGAGGAAACCTGAGATCGGAGAGGAATGGACGCCACACAGCTGCGACGACCACAGATGCGGTCGCGAGGGGACGATCTATCGCCAGGGCGAGATCCAGGGCCAGGAGAAAGAAGGGGGAGACCGAGAAGGTGCACGGCCGGGAGGAAGAAGATGGAGCAGATCCAAAGGGCGGACGATCAACGAAGCACGACCCCGCCCTTGCTGCTGCCCTCGTCCTCCTCAAGCACAGTACGTTCATCTATTTCTTTCCCATCACTTCGCTGCAAGTCAACTCCTGCATTTGTTTATTTTCTTTATTTACATTATTCGTTTTTATTAAAATAATAAAACGAAATAAATAATCTTTTTTGTTGTAGTGGGTGTGACAGAAGAGGAGGAGGCCTTCGTGGCGCGGGTCGAGGAGGCGGAACGGGGCGACGACGAGCCGGGCGAAGGCGCCGAAGAGGACGACCAGCGCACGCGGGCCGTGTGTCGCCTCGTTCGGGAGCACCTCCGCACGCGCGACCCCGTGCTCACCCGCGACCTCGCCCCGCACTGGCTCCACGCCTCTCGTACCCACCATCTCCCCCCTGGCCGGCGCCGCCGTGGTGCGTGCCGTGCGCGTCGTGCATGTCGTGTGCTCAGCGAAGGTGGTGGTGGTGTGGGTGTGGGTGTCGCAGGGCTGGGCTGGCCCGGTACGCGGACCTGGTGCGGCGGCTGCCGCCCGCCAACCGCGCCGCGCTCGCCGCTCTCGTCTGCCCGCTGTTCGCCGCCGCGCCCGTCGAGCGCGACTCGCCGCCTTCGCGTCCGTCCTCTGCCCCAGCCCGAGCGCGGCTGATGACGTCGACGTCGACAACCACCTCAAGTCGAGCGTCGCTCTGTGCGCCGATCTCGTGGCCCACTCGGCCCGGCTCTTCCCGGCCCGAGACGAGGCCGTGG